>CANPUT010000011.1:0-119000 GCA_947578815.1 Epinotia ramella | reverse complement strand
TGTGTACACGTGTCGACTCAATCGAACTCAGTGTTAACAGGATCGAATCGTTGGAACCGGATGTCTCCACGTTAAAGCAATCTTATAATAACCTGCAATTAGAACATCACACACTACAGCAACGCGACCGCCTACTTAACCTAGAAATCTCGGGGATCCCGGAAAACAAAGCTGAAAATCGTAATGGCATAATCACAAATATCGCTAAAACAGCTGGAGTGGCGATAACCGCATCAAATATTATGCATGTGAACCGCGTACAGCCACGGGTGGAGCTGGCTGGCAGGCCACGTAACATCGTTGTTCAATTAAACTCGCAACTTATCAAGGATAGCATTTTATCCGGCATTCGCAGACGCAAAGGTATTACCAGCACGGATATTGGCATGCCAAGTGAATCAACCTTAATATATGTAAACGAACATCTGATTCCATTCTACAAGCAACTACGCAAGGAAACAAAAGTCGCGGCGGACGCAGCAAGCTACAAGTATGTGTGGGTACGCAACTGCAAAATATTCGTAAGGAAATCTGACAAATCTCCTATTATCTTCGTAAAAGACGCGAACGACATAAAAAAAATAAAGTGACTCCTTTTATATAATATTATTAGATCTGTGTTGACTTTAGTGCAATTACTAATCTCAGCGCTACTTATTATTGCCGCTCTGTGTATTTATAAATATCATGTCTCGAGAACCTTTCATATCCTGTTTAAATTTATAAAAAACGTATACTACGCTAACACAGTAAGCACTATTCTATGTATCTTTAAAGGTCAGACACCACCAAAAAAACCTCAAATTGTACTAATAATATTGTTGGTCGCAATACCTAAACCCTTTTGTTTTGTTACATCTCCGGCGACGCTAATGCATACCCCTGCCACTCATCACACTAACATCTATTTCTTAACAGTTATATTTTATTCTAAGTCTCATTATCGCTCAATTCTTAATTTACTCCACATTGTTAATTCGAGTCAACCCATTGTCACCCTTAATTCAATAGATATAAAAATTAAATTATTTTGCTTTGAAAAAATAACAACATATGTACACTCAACTAAGCGTAATAATCAACAATTCACATTGTTATACCTTATATTACATATGATAACAGACGATTTTCCTAATATTGCGAACTATTCTTCTTTAGTAAATATTCCCTTTCATACTAAATATTATTTTATCGCACATAACTATAAACATCGTATCGAAATCTTCTTAGATATATTTCGAGATTTTTTTTTCACAAATATTAAGACTAATTCTGATAGTTATTTGGTTCTTTTACAGTGAATAACACGATATATTCTAATGTAAGCAGTAAGCTTAATATTTATTACCAAAATGTCCGTGGTCTTCGTACCAAGTGCTTAGATATATATAATAACATACTTCATAATGACTACGATTTAATATTTTTAACCGAGACTTGGTTACAGAGTGACATTTTGGACTCAGAACTTTGCGATTTCCGTTACGATGTATTCCGGTGTGACAGGAACCTTCACCTAACTAATAAGTGTACGGGCGGCGGAGTTATGGTGTGTGCTCGTCGTAATCTTTGTGCCGCGGTGTACCGTGAGTGGTCATGCGCGGGGATTGAATCGCTGTGTGTAACTATTCCGGGCCGCGCTCTCGGCGCCCCTACTGATTTAATTGCTGCATTAGCATATTTACCACCTGTTGAGGAAAATTTGCCTTTAAACTTAGATGACATAAAAAATAATATGACGCGTATGATCGAAACGTTTCCCTCGTGTACCTATCTATTATTAGGAGACTTTAATTTACCTTGTATATCATGGAGTAGTAATGTAGGTTTCTCTTTGTTTAATCAGGGCAGGTTGGATTATCAAAGCGCGGCGTTATCTTTCGTTGAAGACATGCAATATTTAGGCTTAACTCAGTACAATTTCATTACGAACTCATGTGGCAAGACTTTGGATCTGTGTTTTAGTAATCTGCCTATACTCGTGTCCCAATGTCAACCAATTTCTAAATTAGATGCTTATCACCCACCACTCTTAATCGATATTTTAGATCTGTTTATACCTTTAAAACATAATACGTCACCTCGCTTTAACTTTTTCAAATGTGATTATGTTAAAATAAATGCATACTTAAGTAATATAGATTGGAATACAATTTTAATCACTAGCGACGTAAACAAAGCTGTTGACACTTTTTATAACACTCTAAATGATTGTTTTGTTAAATTCGTACCCATTTCATACCCAAAAAATGAATCATATCCTATTTGGTACAGCTCCTCGCTCATAAAAATAATTAAAGAAAAAACCAAAGTTCATAAAAGGTGGAAAAAGTTTTTAAACCCACGTGATTACGACGAATTCTCTATGCTTAGAGCTA
Source organism: Epinotia ramella (assembly GCA_947578815.1). Taxonomy (NCBI): domain Eukaryota; kingdom Metazoa; phylum Arthropoda; class Insecta; order Lepidoptera; family Tortricidae; genus Epinotia; species Epinotia ramella. Next base: position 116,622 of record CANPUT010000011.1, on the reverse strand, counting down.
GGCAGAAACGTGTACAGGGTGAATGCTTTCAGCGTTTTAAGAACAACACAGAAACTTACATCAAGCGCTCTCCTAAATTCTTCTGGAAATACGTTAAATCTAAACGGGGAGGCTCTAATTACCCTAATTCTTTCAATTTAGGTAGTGATCACTACAACAGTGGCGTGGATATCTGTAATGCGTTTAATACGTTTTTTGAGAGCGTATTTGATACTACAAACTCCTCTTATACCCCTAACAATAGTTCTATGAACAGCAATCAGTGCGATGTAATGTCCGCAATCGATGTAAATTGCGAAATCGTGCAAAGTTTCTTAAAGCGCCTAGATAAAACTAAGAGACCTGGTTGTGATGGCGTCCCACCTATCTTTTTATCCTCCTGTGCTGAAAGCCTCGCATGTCCACTAACCATTCTCTTTCAACAATCATTAAAAGACTGCATTTTCCCCTCCATCTGGAAAAAGGCCCATATTATTCCTATATATAAAAAGGGTTCAAAGTCCAATATCGGGAATTACCGACCTATCTCCATCCTCAACACCATGGGAAAGCTTTTTGAATCTATAATTTTTAAATACATTTATCCCCTTGTGTGTTGCGGGATCTCGGATAACCAGCACGGCTTTTTAAAGGGACGTTCTACTGTTTCGAACCTAGCTTGCTTCACGAATCATGTCTTAACAGAAATGGAGGGTGGCGGTCAGGTTGACGTCATATACACCGACTTTGAAAAAGCATTTGATCGTGTCAACCACGCTATACTTCTCGTGAAACTTGAAGCACTAGGAATCCATGGAGACTTGCTCAGATGGGTTAAATCATACCTCACTAATCGTTCCCAAGCTGTAGTTCTTGGCGGCTTCAGGTCAGATTACATCGATATTCCCTCCGGCGTACCACAAGGCTCCCATCTCGGCCACTCTTCTATAATGCTTACATACACGATATAACTACGTGTTTTGTCACCGCACGCCATTTATTATATGCAGATGATAAAAAAGTCTTCATGCGTGTTAAATCTTTAGCAGACTGTGAACTCCTGCAGAACGATCTTAAAAACCTAGTCGAGTATTACTCCAGTAATAAGATAACAATTAGTTTTACTAAGTGTCAGTGTATAAGTTTTACTCGAAGTCCTAAGCCAATCAACTACACATACCACTTCAATGGCTTAGCGGTGAACAGAGTCGATGTTGTACGTGACCTGGGTGTAATTCTAGATTCCAAATTGACAATGAGAGATCACGTTGACTCCATTGTTAACAGATCATATCGCAGTTTAGGCTTCGTCATGAGGACCTGTAAACCTTTCCAAAGCTTGTCATGTTTAAAAGTCGTATATTACGCATATGTGAGATCCATCCTTGAATATGCATCAACTATCTGGTCAGTTTGTTATGCCGTTCATAAAGACCGCATCGAAAAAATCCAAAAAAAAATTGTAGCTCATTTAAATTTTAAATTTAAGAAAACATCTGTTGGGTACAAAGCTAATTGCCGGGCATACAACCTCCTTTCACTTGAGGACAGGCGCAAATTGGCTGATATGAGTCTACTTTTCGATATAACTAGAAATCGTTTGGACTGCCCTGAACTATTATCTGGCCTATCGTTTCGAGTCCCAAGACGTCGAACTCGGCACACAACTCTGTTTCATGTTCCCTTCCACTTCACTAACTATGGTTCTAACGCCGTGTTATCACGGATCCCTCACTTGTATAACACTGAATTCTGCACTGCTGATCCTTTTGTAGGGTCTAAATATAAATTTAAAAAAGATATATATTCCGTTTTGTTGAGCGATAACTAAACTTAATACAAATCAGTTTATTTTCTAATTTATTCCTGTAATTTACATTTATACTTAATTTTACTGTCAATAAATAATCCGTTCGTTAAATAGGTACATATACCTTATTACAATTTATCTAATAATTTATATCATAACTTTTTCAAGCTATGTGTTCCCGGATGCCAGGGATATTCAATTAGTTGTAGGTACGTTATAATAAGGTACCTCTCCAAATTTTTAACTCCTACTTATTCTACTAGTAATAAAACTTCAGTTTATTTTATGGATGGATTTGAGCTGGTGTCTGATTTGCAACTAATGTAATTGTCATGGTTTTTGTATCTGAAGTAAATTTAATGAAATTAAAACAAAAATACGTTTAAGTTGTAAATTAAATTAGATTACTTAAATTTACAACCGGTATGTAAGTACTTAGAACTTCTAGCGTATCGAGCATTTGTGTGTATTGTACATTCTCATGGTTTTCTTATTTTTGTTAACTTTTATCGTTACCTAAGTAATTCAATGGATGACTGTTATAGGCCTTATTTTATGTAAGCGTTAATATGTTTTAGTTATATTTACGGCTGTTGTTATCCTGAATACCAATAAAATAAAATAAATAAAATAAATCTCAAAAAAAAAAGTTGTTAATAAGGCTTGTAAGATTTCATGAAAAAAAACAGCACCAAAATGTAACTTTTTGAAAAAGTCCAAGCGAAATAGCCCACTAATTTAGGTATACGAGTATCCGGGTATTTACCAGGTGCATTTACCCGGTAATTACCCACCCTTACCCATCTCTAGCCGTGCCTCTTTCTTTTGCTTGACTTGGCGGGGGTACTACCGCACCCCCAGCACAGAATAGATAATAGTACAAGTACAGAAGGGACACTCCTTTGATCTTTACAAAAGCCGCTTTTTTCTCAGCCAAAAAATTATGATTTATGGCTCTCTGGCGTCGTCGACTCCAGCGCAATCCAAACGGAACGTTAAGGCTGTGTACGAACGGTGAAAATGAATTGGCTCACTCGCCGCGTCGTCGATAGTGAGGGCTGACAACGACTAAAAATATATAATAATGTATTGCCCATTTATTGGTTGCATTCAATATAGGTAGCAATAAATGTAGGTATATTCTACATACATTATTTCATTATTTATTTACAATGAATCTCACTATTTGGACGAATTGAATACACCAAGACCGCCACATTTTATTGGATTTGCTGTAATGCAAAATCTTGATGCTTTATTGAAAAAAAAAATGTTTATAAAATAAAACAATGCAACGAATACGTTACGTTACCATGCAACGCAACGAATAGAAAAACGCGTGATTCGTATTTTTATCATTATTTCTGCCACCCGCTGCGATACAATATCTTCTCGCTGTCTTTTTATTATTTTCAATAGCATCAATGCAACACACAAACAGACGAATGCGGCACCGTTCACTTAAGCGTGTGCGCGCGAAGCAGCATGCGCGTGCGGTCCGATGCACAGCATGGCAGCCACTGAATAGACCCCAATATTGGGGTTCCGGCATGTACTTGCAGCGATGAACGTAAATCGCGGAGTGTCCTGCGCCTGCCCCCAGATAGACTGTCTAGTGGCCTGACAGATGAAGCAAATTTTTAATTTTGGAATGTATTAATTGTGATTGTAAATAAATAAACAATATCACACATTTGAGTAGGGTAGGCAATGTCTTTCTGCCACTAATGTTAAGGATTTACGGTGGTTTTCTTTCAGGGCCCATAGAATTTTTCCACCCTGTATAGTTTACTGTTAGCTTAGCAGTATTTTAGCAGAGTTCTCTTTCTTACACATACCAAAAATAAAGTACCTAACTACTTTCGTTACTACAATAATTTGTAGATAGATCTCGTACTACAAACTACTTACTCTGCTAAACCGACACTAAAGTACTTTAAGTAGGAAATCATCTGTTAAATTTGTCGTCAGTGTTTTATAATGATGACATTTATTATCAGTAAATAATTATGAAGCATTGAGACATCAAACATAGAAATTTACTTAATTCTTAGCATGTTTTTACTAAAATATGTTTATATAAATATATGTTAGCGCGGTTCCCGCTCACGCCATTATTACACCGTGAATAGTCGCATTTTGCTACTAGTATATCGTCGAAGACGATATAAATATAAATATTACAAATAATCTGCGTAGGTAATGTAGGTATCTATCTACTTCGCGTCACAGAAAGTGCGACCTTGAATGCGAACTCGGCTCAGGACTCGTTGCGTGCCGCCGTTACGAGCGAATGTGATCGTTAACACACGCGGAAAGAGTTCAAGTTCAATTGTAGAATTAAACAGGACTATTCAAATGTGTATTATGCTTTACATAAACCTTTTTTCTGTAGGATTCATGTACTACTTTAATAATCTATATAGTTAAATTAAATTTGGACACAATTTGGTCCTATAAATATATTTACCGATAATTTATTAGAGTAAATGTATTTATATGCAATTCTAAACAAAAATCTATACGATTGTTAGCAAAATAGGTTCATCAATTATTTTTATGAGAATCAAATCAAAGTACTACTTATTACAATTTTTTTCTACCAACTTCTGTCACATGTCACCCAAGCCATGCATTTTGTTAATATATTGATTTTACATGTAAAAAAAATGTCGGATTTCATTGTTTACAGGTTAAAGACAATAATATTGTTGTGTTGACGATTATAAACAACTATTATTATTTTTAATTAATCAAATCGGCATTTATTTGACAGTATTTTTTTATACCTACTTTCGGGTCGAAAGTTTGTAAGATTCTTAAATATGGTATCTTAAAATATGTATTTATGACGGAGAAAAAAAACACAGGCTGTTATAAATTAATGTTTGGCGAAACCGTATTTTGCCTGGAGTATTATTAGACCACTTAGAACGAGAGGTATAGTGCAATAAAAATCGAGAGTATGTCGCGGCCGTCGTGGCTAGACGTGCTGAGTTATCGGTGGACTTCAGCCCCCCTATTCTGTAACTAGTTTTAAACTGACCTCAACGCTCACTCACAAATATATATAATATCTTGACGCCGCGATGCGAAGTAACTAAGAGGTATATTTTCGTGACGGGTGACCGGCGGGGTGAGTCGCATTAGCGTGTAGCAAATAACAGCTCAGCACGTCTAGCACGACTAAGCGAAGCGACAGCGAAGCGACAGCGAGAACGACTCGAGATAGCAAACTCGCAGCTGTCAGATTTCTCGCTCGCGCCAGAATTCTGCACGGCTAGCACGCGACGGCGCGCGAGCTCTCTCGATTTTTCTCGCACTATCCGTCTCTCACTTATTAGACCACTTCGAACAAGAGGTATAGTATGATAAAAATCGAGAGTATGTCGCGGCCGTCGTGTGCTAGACGTGCTGTAGCATAATTTCGGACTGCGACTTGAAACACGCGCCTAAACTAAGATGCACTAAATGTTGAATGAATGCACTTTTTCGTAGAAAGCTGATGTTTCTACTTGGTCGCCTCTGTTACTCTTATATGCAGTCGAGTATCACTCTAGAAATAAAGTCATTGGATAGCCAATGTAATTCACTGCACGATACAGTGGGTGTGATTTACTCGCTTGCCGTCTAAGATGCAGTAAATTTTGAATGAATGCACTTTTTCGTAGAAAGCTGATGTTTCTACTTGGTAGCCTCTGTTACTCTTATAGGCAGTCGAGTATCACTCTAAAATTAATGTCAGTAAATAGCTAATGTAATGCACTCCATGATACATTGGGTGTGTTTCACTCGCTTGCCGTCTAAGATGCAGCAAATCTTGAATGAATGCACTAGATCATAGAAAACTGATGTTTCTATCTGATTGCCTCTGTTACTCTTATATGCAGTCGAGTATCACTCTCGAAATAGTTTTTTTTTTAAGCTAGTATAATGCACTGCACGATACAGTAGGGGTGGTTTACTCGCTTGCCGTCTAAGTTGCAGCAAATCTTGAATGAATGCACTAGATCATAGAAAACTGATGTTTCTATCTGTATGCCTCTGTTTCTCTTATATGCAGTCGAGTATCACTCTAAAAATATCGTCATTGGATAGCCAATGTAATTCACTGCACGATACAGTGGGTGTGATTTACTCGCTTGCCGTCTAAGATGCAGTAAATCATAAATGAATGCACTTTTTCGCAGAAAGCTGATGTTTCTACATGGTAGCCTCTGTTACTCTTATATGCAGTCGAGTATCACTCTAAAATAAGTGTCAGTTGATAGCTAATGTAATGCACTGCACGATACATTGGGTGTGGTTCACTCGCTTGCCGTCTTAGATGCAGTAGATTTTGAATGAATGCACTTTTTCGTAGAAAGCTGATGTTTCTACTTGGTAGCCTCTGTTACTCTTATAGGCAGTCGAGTATCACTCTAGATTAAGTGTCAGTTGATAGCTAATGTAATGCACTGCATGATACATTGGGTGTGGTTTACTCGCTTGCCGTCTAAGATGCAGTTAATTTTGAATGAATGCACTTTTTCGTAGAAAGCTGATGTTTCTACTTGGTAGCCTCTGTTACTCTTATAGGCAGTCGAGTATCACTCTAAAATTAATGTCAGTAAATAGCTAATATAATGCAATGCACGATACAGTAGGGGTGGTTTACTCGCTTGCCGTCTAAGATGCAGCAAATCTTGAATGAATGCACTAGATCATAGAAAACTGATGTTTCTATCTGATTGTCTCTGTTTCTCTTATATGCAGTCGAGTATCACTCTAAAAATAAAGTCATTGGATAGCCAATGTAATTCACTGCACAATACAGTGGGTGTGATTTACTCGCTTGCCGTCTAAGATGCAGTAAATCATAAATTAATGCACTGCTTCGTAGAAAGCTGATGTTTCTACTTGGTAGCCTCTGTTACTCTTATATGCAGTCGACTATCACTCTAGAATAAGTGTTAGTTGATAGCTTATGTAATGCACTGCACGAATCATTGGGTGTGGTTTACTCGCTTGCCGTCTAAGATGCAGTAAATTTTGAATGAATGCACTTTTTCGTAGAAAGCTGATGTTTCTACATGGTAGCCTCTGTTACTCTTATAGGCAGTCGAGTATCACTCTAGAATTAATGTCAGTAAATAGCTAATATAATGCACTGCACGATACATTGGGTGTGGTTTACTCGCTTGCCGTCTAAGATGCAGCAAATCTTGAATGAATGCACTAGATCATAGAAAACTGATGTTTCTATCTGATTGCCTCTGTTACTCTTATATGCAGTCGAGTATCACTCTAGAAATAGTTTTTTTTAAGCTAGTATAATGCACTGCACGATACAGTAGGGGTGGTTTACTCGCTTGCCGTCTAAGTTGCAGCAAATCTTGAATGAATGCACTAGATCATAGAAAACTGATGTTTCTATCTGATTGCCTCTGTTTCTCTTATATACAGTCAAGTATCACTCTAGAAATAGTGTCATTGGATAGCCAATGTAATTCACTGCACAATACAGTGGGATTGATTTACTCGCTTGCCGTCTAAGATGCAGTAAATCATAAATGAATGCACTTTTTCGCAGAAAGCTGATGTTTCTACTTGGTAGCCTCTGTTACTCTTATATGCAGTCGAGTATCACTCTAGAATAAGTGTCAGTAATGTAATACACTGCACGATACATTGGGTGTGGTTCACTCGCTTGCCGTCTTAGATGCAGTAAATTTTGAATGAATGCACTTTTTCTTAGAAAGCTGATGTTCCTACTTGGTAGCCTCTGTTACTCTTATATAAAGTCGAGTATCACTCTAAAATAAGTGTCAGTTGATAGCTAATGTAATGCACTGCACGATACATTGGGTGTGGTTCACTCGCTTGCCGTCTGAGATGCAGTAAGTTTTGAATGAATGCACTTTTTCGTAGAAAGCTGATGTTTCTACTTGGTAGCCTCTGTTACTCTTATATGCATTCGAGTATCACTCTAGAATTAATGTCAGTTTATATTTTATGTAATGCACTGCGCGAAACAATGAGTGAGGTTTACTCGCTTGCCGTCTAAGATGCAGTAAATCATAAATGAATGCACTTTTTCGTAGAAAGCTGATGTTTCTACTTGGTAGCCTCTGTTACTCTTATAGGCAGTCGAGTATCACTCTAAAATTAATGTCAGTAAATAGCTAATATAATGCACTGCACGATACAGTAGGGGTGGTTTACTCGCTTGCCGTCTAAGTTGCAGCAAATCTTGAATGAATGCACTAGATCATAGAAAACTGATGTTTCTATTTGATTGCCTCTGTTTCTCTTATATGCAGTCGAGTATCACTCTAGAAATAGTGTCATTAGATAGCGAATGTAATTTACTGCACGATACAGTGGGTGTGATTTACTCGCTTGCCTTCTAAGATGCAGTAAATCATAAATGAATGCACTTTTTCGCAGATAGCTGATGTTTCTACTTGGTAGCCTCTGTTACTCTTATAGGCAGTCGAGTATCACTCTAGAATTAATGTCAGTGAATAGCTAATGTAATGCACTGCACGATACATTGGGTGTGGTTTACTCGCTTGCCGTCTAAGATGCAGTAAATTTCGAATGAATGCACTTTTTCGTAGAAAGCTGATGTTTCTACTTGGTAGCCTCTGTTACTCTGATAGGCAGTCGAGTATCACTCTAGAATTAATGTCAGTAAATAGCTAATGTAATGCACTGCACGATACAGTGGGTGTGGTTCACTCGCTTGCCGTCTAAGATGCAGTAAATTTCGAATGAATGCACTTTTTCGTAGAAAGCTGATGTTTCTACTTGGTAGCCTCTCTTACTCTTATATGCAGTCGAGTATCACTCTAGAATAAGTGTCAGTTGATAGCTTATGTAATGCACTGCACGATACATTGGGTGTGGTTCACTCGCTTGCCGTCTAAGATGCAGTAAATTTTGAATGAATGCACTTTTTCGTAGAAAGCTGATGTTTCTACTTGGTAGCCTCTGTTACTCTTATATGCAGTCGAGTATCACTCTAGAATTAAAGTAAGTTATTAGCTTATGTAATGCACTGCACGATACATTAGGTGTTGTTCACTCGCTTGCCGTCTAAGTAGCAGTAAATTTTGAATGAATGCACTTTTTCGTAGAAAGCTGATGTTTCTACTTGGTAGCCTCTGTTACTCTTATATGCAGTCGAGTATCACTCTAAAATAATTGTTAATTGATAGCTTATGTAATGCACTGCACGATACATTGGGTGTGGTTCACTCGCTTGCCGTCTAAGATGCAGTAAATTTTGAATGAATGCACTTTTTCGTAGAAAGCTGATGTTTCTACTTGGTAGCCTCTGTTACTCTTATAGGCAGTCGAGTATCACTCTAAAATTAATGTCAGTAAATAGGTAATGTAATGCACTGCACGATACATTGGGTGTGGTTTACTCGCTTGCCGTCTAAGATGCAGCAAATCTTGAATGAATGCACTAGATCATAGAAAACTGATATTTCTATCTGATTTTCTCTGTTTCTCTTATATGCAGTCGAGTATCACTCTTAAAATAGTGTCATTGGATAGCCAATGTAATTCACTGCACGATACAGTGGGTGTGATTTACTCGCTTGCCGTCTAAGATGCAGTAAATCATAAATGAATGCACTTTTTCGCAGAAAGCTGATGTTTCTACTTGGTAGCCTCTGTTTCTCTTATATGCAGTCGAGTATCACTCTAAAATAAGTGTCAGTTGATAGCTAATGTAATGCACTGCACGATACATTGGGTGTGGTTTACTCGCTTGCCGTCTGAGATGCAGTAAATTTTGAATGAATGCACTTTTTCGTAGAAAGCTGATGTTTCTACTTGGTAGCCTCTGTTACTCTTATATGCAGTCGAGTATCACTCTAGAATAAGTGTCAGTTAATAGCTAATGTAATGCACTGCACGATACATTGGGTGTGGTTTACTCGCTTGCCGTCTAAGATGCAGAAAATCTTGAATGAATGCACTAGATCACAGAAAACTGATGTTTCTATCTGATTGCCTCTGTTTCTCTTATATGCAGTCGAGTATCACTCTAGAATTAAAGTCATTGGATAGCCAATGTAATTCACTGCACGATACAGTGGGTGTGATTTACTCGCTTGCCGTCTAAGATGCAGTAAATTTTGAATGAATGCACTTTTTCGTAGAAAGCTGATGTTTCTACTTGGTAGCCTCTGTTACTCTTATAGGCAGTCGAGTATCACTCTAAAATTAATGTCAGTAAATAGCTAATGTAATGCACTCCATGATACATTGGGTGTGTTTCACTCGCTTGCCGTCTAAGATGCAGCAAATCTTGAATGAATGCACTAGATCATAGAAAACTGATGTTTCTATCTGATTGCCTCTGTTACTCTTATATGCAGTCGAGTATCACTCTCGAAATAGTTTTTTTTTAAGCTAGTATAATGCACTGCACGATACAGTAGGGGTGGTTTACTCGCTTGCCGTCTAAGTTGCAGCAAATCTTGAATGAATGCACTAGATCATAGAAAACTGATGTTTCTATCTGTATGCCTCTGTTTCTCTTATATGCAGTCGAGTATCACTCTAAAAATATCGTCATTGGATAGCCAATGTAATTCACTGCACGATACAGTGGGTGTGATTAACTCGCTTGCCGTCTAAGATGCAGTAAATCATAAATGAATGCACTTTTTCGCAGAAAGCTGATGTTTCTACATGGCATCCTCTGTTACTCTTATATGCAGTCGAGTATCACTCTAGAATAAGTGTCAGTTGATAGCTAATGTAATGCACTGCACGATACATTGGGTGTGGTTCACTCGCTTGCCGTCTTAGATGCAGTAGATTTTGAATGAATGCACTTTTTCGTAGAAAGCTGATGTTTCTACTTGGTAGCCTCTGTTACTCTTATAGGCAGTCGAGTATCACTCTAGATTAAGTGTCACTTGATAGCTAATGTAATGCACTGCATGATACATTGGGTGTGGTTTACTCGCTTGCCGTCTAAGATGCAGTAAATTTTGAATGAATGCACTTTTTCGTAGAAAGCTGATGTTTCTACTTGGTAGCCTCTGTTACTCTTATAGGCAGTCGAGTATCACTCTAAAATTAATGTCAGTAAATAGCTTATATAATGCACTGCACGATACCGTAGGGTTGGTTTACTCGCTTGCCGTCTAAGATGCAGCAAATCTTGAATGAATGCACTAGATCATAGAAAACTGATGTTTCTATCTGATTGTCTCTGTTTCTCTTATATGCAGTCGAGTATTACTCTAAAAATAAAGTCATTGGATAGCCAATGTAATTCACTGCACAATACAGTGGGTGTGATTTACTCGCTTGCCGTCTAAGATGCAGTAAATCATAAATTAATGCACTGCTTCGTAGAAAGCTGATGTTTCTACTTGGTAGCCTCTGTTACTCTTATATGCAGTCGACTATCACTCTAGAATAAGTGTTAGTTGATAGCTTATGTAATGCACTGCACGAATCATTGGGTGTGGTTTACTCGCTTGCCGTCTAAGATGCAGTAAATTTTGAATGAATGCACTTTTTCGTAGAAAGCTGATGTTTCTACATGGTAGCCTCTGTTACTCTTATAGGCAGTCGAGTATCACTCTAGAATTAATGTCAGTAAATAGCTAATATAATGCACTGCACGATACATTGGGTGTGGTTTACTCGCTTGCCGTCTAAGATGCAGCAAATCTTGAATGAATGCACTAGATCATAGAAAACTGATGTTTCTATCTGATTGCCTCTGTAACTCTTATATGCAGTCGAGTATCACTCTAGAAATAGTTTTTTTTAAGCTAGTATAATGCACTGCACGATACAGTAGGGGTGGTTTACTCGCTTGCCGTCTAAGTTGCAGCAAATCTTGAATGAATGCACTAGATCATAGAAAACTGATGTTTCTATCTGATTGCCTCTGTTTCTCTTATATACAGTCAAGTATCACTCTAGAAATAGTGTCATTGGATAGCCAATGTAATTCACTGCACAATACAGTGGGATTGATTTACTCGCTTGCCGTCTAAGATGCAGTAAATCATAAATGAATGCACTTTTTCGCAGAAAGCTGATGTTTCTACTTGGTAGCCTCTGTTACTCTTATATGCAGTCGAGTATCACTCTAGAATAAGTGTCAGTAATGTAATACACTGCACGATACATTGGGTGTCGTTCACTCGCTTGCCGTCTTAGATGCAGTAAATCATAAATGAATGCACTTTTTCGCAGAAAGCTGATGTTTCTACTTGGTAGCCTCTGTTACTCTTATATGCAGTCGAGTATCACTCTAGAATAAGTGTCAGTAATGTAATACACTGCACGATACATTGGGTGTCGTTCACTCGCTTGCCGTCTTAGATGCAGTAAATTTCGAATGAATGCACTTTTTCGTAGAAAGCTGATGTTTCTACTTGGTAGCCTCTCTTACTCTTATATGCAGTCGAGTATCACTCTAGAATAAGTGTCAGTTGATAGCTTATGTAATGCACTGCACGATACATTGGGTGTGGTTCACTCGCTTGCCGTCTAAGATGCAGTACATTTTGAATGAATGCACTTTTTCGTAGAAAGCTGATGTTTCTACTTGGTAGCCTCTGTTACTCTTATATGCAGTCGAGTATCACTCTAGAATTAAAGTTAGTTATTAGCTTATGTAATGCACTGCACGATACATTAGGTGTAGTTCACTCGCTTGCCGTCTAAGTAGCAGTAAATTTTGAATGAATGCACTTTTTCGTAGAAAGCTGATGTTTCTACTTGGTAGCCTCTGTTACTCTTATATGCAGTCGAGTATCACTCTAGAATAAGTGTTAATTGATAGCTTATGTAATGCACTGCACGATACATTGGGTGTGGTTCACTCGCTTGCCGTCTAAGATGCAGTAAATTTTGAATGAATGCACTTTTTCGTAGAAAGCTGATGTTTCTACTTGGTAGCCTCTGTTACTCTTATAGGCAGTCGAGTATCACTCTAAAATTAATGTCAGTAAATAGGTAATGTAATGCACTGCACGATACATTGGGTGTGGTTTACTCGCTTGCCGTCTAAGATGCAGCAAATCTTGAATGAATGCACTAGATCATAGAAAACTGATGTTTCTATCTGATTGCCTCTGTTACTCTTATATGCAGTCGAGTATCACTCTAGAAAAAGTTTTTTTTTAAACTAGTATAATGCACTGCACGATACAGTAGGGAAGGTTTACTCGCTTGCCGTCTAAGTTGCAGCAAATCTTGAATGAATGCACTAGATCATAGAAAACTGATATTTCTATCTGATTTTCTCTGTTTCTCTTATATGCAGTCGAGTATCACTCTTAAAATAGTGTCATTGGATAGCCAATGTAATTCACTGCACGATACAGTGGGTGTGATTTACTCGCTTGCCGTCTAAGATGCAGTAAATCATAAATGAATGCACTTTTTCGCAGAAAGCTGATGTTTCTACTTGGTAGCCTCTGTTTCTCTTATATGCAGTCGAGTATCACTCTAAAATAACTGTCAGTTGATAGCTTATGTAATGCACTGCACGATACATTGGGTGTGGTTTACTCGCTTGCCGTCTGAGATGCAGTAAATTTTGAATGAATGCACTTTTTCGTAGAAAGCTGATGTTTCTACTTGGTAGCCTCTGTTACTCTTATATGCAGTCGAGTATCACTCTAGAATAAGTGTCAGTTGATAGCTAATGTAATGCACTGCACGATACATTGGGTGTGGTTTACTCGCTTGCCGTCTAAGATGCAGAAAATCTTGAATGAATGCACTAGATCACAGAAAACTGATGTTTCTATCTGATTGCCTCTGTTTCTCTTATATGCAGTCGAGTATCACTCTAGAATTTGTGTCATTGGATAGCCAATGTAATTCACTGCACGATACAGTGGGTGTGATTTACTCGCTTGCCGTCTAAGATGCAGTAAATCATAAATGAATGCACTTTTTCGTAAAAAGCTGATGTTTCTACTTGGTAGCCTCTGTTACTCTTATAGGCAGTCGAGTATCACTCTAGAATTAATGTCAGCAAATAGCTAATGTAATGCACTGCACGATACATTGGGTTTGGTTTACTCGCTTGCCGTCTAAGATGCAGCAAATCTTGAATGAATGCACTAGATCATAGAAAACTGATTTTTCTATCTGATTGCCTCTGTTACTCTTATATGCAGTCGAGTATCACTCTAGAATGAGTGTCAGTTGATAGCTTATGTAATGCACTGCACGATACATTGGGTGTGGTTTACTCGCTTGCCGTCTAAGATGCAGTAAATTTTGAATGAATGCACTTTTTCGTAGAAAGCTGATGTTTCTACTTGGTAGCCTCTGTTACTCTTATATGCAGTCGAGTATCACTCTAGAATAAGTGTAAGTTGATAGCTTATGTAATGCACTGCACGATACATTAGGTGTGGTTAACTCGCTTGCCGTCTAAGATGCAGTAAATTTTGAATGAATGCACTTTTTCGTAGAAAGCTGATGTTTCTACTTGGTAGCCTCTGTTACTCTTATATGCAGTCGAGTATCACTCTAGAATAAGTGTCAGTTGATAGCTAATGTAATGCACTGCACGATACATTGGGTGTGGTTCACTCGCTTGCCGTCTGAGATGCAGTAAATTTTGAATAAATGCACTTTTTCGTAGAAAGCTGATGTTTCTACTTGGTAGCCTCTGTTACTCTTATAGGCAGTCGAGTATCACTCTAGAATTAATGTCAGTAAATAGTTAATATAATGCACTGCACGATACAGTAGAGGTGGTGTTGGCGCCAAATCGAACCAACCCCTGTTTATTAAGAGGGGACGTATCGCCAGGGAAAAATCAGAAATCACCCGCGCGCCCCGTACTCTGCCGCGCTGATGCGTCTATTGCTGCCCCGCTCCTTCTCGCATAGTATATGCCCCGACAGTCAGATGAAACATGATGAATACCTATAGATAATTATAATAAGTGGAAAGAAAGACAAAATGTGTAAGTACCTATATTTGAAGATATAATTTTCGCTAGTAGGTAAGTCAGTTTCGAGAGCTATAACTGAAATATGAATTTCCGTTTTTTTACTAAATCACGTAAGGGTTGTAATTTAAGCATAATAATGTCTCGTAAAAGGCTAAAGCAAAAAAACAGCTATAATCGAATTTAAACTTTTGTGAGACATATCTAAAATACTACTAATAAATCCACGGTTAAAAAATTAACGTAAATGTCACGGCAGGCGACATGTTTCGGGCTCTTCGGGAGTTCTTCTTCAAAACAAACATCGAAAACACTAATCCTGAGGAAGAACTCCCGAAGAGTTCGAGGCATGTCGCCTGTCGCGTCATTTAATACGTGAATTTATTAGTAGCATTAAAAAAAACTGTAATTTATTATGAAAACTTCGATCATGTTTATGAAAGCCAGATTTTCAGGCCACTGTATGGGGGCCAAATTTTTCAATTCTGACCCCGTGTCATGGTCGGCCTTATCGCGCGATAAGTGACAGGATAGAGCGTCCGTCACTGGCTGACACCGTTTGATAGAACGAGACGATGTCCCTATCTTGTCACTTATCGAGTGATGGGGCCGACCATGATACGGGGTCTGATCTCGGATTCGTACTTGGAGACAATGGAGACGCTTTGGCCCTTTAGTTATCAATTTTGAAAATACTCGTATTAAAGAAAAACTGCAAAATTGTGTTCACTTTTTTTAATATAAAAATGTCCAACTTCGCAGGCAATAATTCGGGTGCAGACTCGAAAATTATTATTACTCCAAAAGAAAGAAGGCAAAAAAATATGCATAGTGATGAAAATCCCATTCAGATATCTCAAAGAATTACGAAGCTACAACCGTTTTAATATTGCTTGTTAGAGAGAGAAAACGCAAACGGTGTGTGACGTCACATTACAGGATGCTGCCGGCAGGCCGCGTCGACGGCGTCGCCGACCACGATGCGCGCGGCACGTTGCCGTCTTCTGTGACGTCACATTCTTCCAGCGTCATCGTTTCATATGAAGTTGCGTTTTGCGAAAAAGGGACAGAACACATCCCTTCTTAAAACTTTGGACACTTATAACTTCGTGATTATTTAACCTTTTGCGTTGATTTTTTCTCCATTTGACTAAATTTTTTATCCTTCTTCAAGAAAATATCACATTATTTTATTTAGTGTCTACGCCCCTATTGTTGGAATCTAAAAGCGTCACCCGTGATGACTTTAAAGAAAAAAAATTTCAATAATTACACGGTTCACCCACGTATTAAACGTCACTACGGGTGACATGTTTCGAACTCTTCGGGAGTTCTTATTCAGGATTGAGTGTTTTCGCGGTGGTGTCGCTTGAATCACGACAAGATTCAAGCGACCCCGCCGCGAAAACACTCACTTTATAGAGTACAAATTACTTTAATTACCCAAGGAATACCACTACCTACATTTTGTTGCTTAAAAAACCACCGGAGCTATAACTGAAATATGGCCTTCCGTTTTTTTACTAAATCACGTAAGGGTTGTGAGCTAGCATAATAATGGCTAGTAAAAGCCTAAAGCAAAAAAAAGGTATAATCGAATTTAAACTTTTGTGAGACATGTCTAAAATACTGCTAATAAATCCATGGTTAAATTCATGCATTAAATATCACAACAGGCGACATGTTTCGAACTTTTCGGGAGTTCTTCTTCAAAACAAACATCGAAAACACTCATCCTGAAGAAGAACTCCCGAAGTGTTCAAAACATGTCGCCTGTCGTGTCGTATAATACGTGAATTTAACCGTGAATTTATTAGTAGCATTAAAAAAAACATAACCGGATTTATTCTCAACTAGCGATCCGCTTCGGCCTCGCACGGATACTATATTATACATATAAACCTTCTTCTTGAATCACTCTATCTATTCAAAAAAACCGCATCAAAATCCGTTGCGTAGTTTTAAAGATCTTAGCATACATAGGGACAGACAGCGGGAAGCGACTTTGTTTTATACTATGTAGTGATAGTGATAGTGATAATCTTTCATAAAGTAAATACACGATCCACAGAAAAATGTTCGTCTAGTTTTGCATGTACTGCACAAATTATTCTAAGAAGCCGGTCACCCGCCGATCGCTGCGTAATCTTAATAGTTGTATTTTGAACTTTAAGATCTATATGTTAAGGTCGACTTTTAAATATATTATTTCAAAATGTAGCAAAATATCTACTGGAATGTAATGATACGTTCATTCACTGCACGAATATACTGGGTCACATTATTATTGAAATAATTATGTTCATCGTGCTGTCGTGAGAGCACAGAACGTAGTCCTCTCGTCTCAGCGGAGCGATTACGTCTGACTCCGCCCGCGAACGGCAACAAAAGATATACAGAACCACACGAAACACGCGACGGGAGAAAGGGTATCGCGCTAAATAAAAAAGGCCTATACGCCAAATACGTTTCACCTCAATAAGTCTGAAAAAGGACTACATAAAAATACCCCGCTAGTACTTTCATTAGGTAATGTGAAAAGCTATTATACACTCAACTTTTACTTAATTTATATGCACGGGAACCTCACACTATTGAAATTGAGTAAAAATAAGACATGTTTTGGCGGTTCTTTTCTATCGAGGCAATTTTGGTTTTGTATGGTTTTGTTCAGACGATTCAATTGCAAATATGATGTAGTTTTAGTATGTTCTTTTTCCTGGCATTCGCTTTAGTTTGTCATAGGTAAATATTCAATCTAAGAACCCCGATTTCGCGGAGCGCCCCCTCTTAATCAGTCCTTCTACCATTCAGGATCGATCATTCGAATCGATCAATACTCATTCATTCGACGCCCACGGCGCGGCCGCCATGTTAGTTTAGTTGTCACTTGGTTTTCGAAGCGAGACGACGTCACATCGCGCAGGCGCAGCCGCCTTTGTTGCTTACCACGCGGTGTCACGGGCGTAATTTACGTATAGTCCACTCTAGGGGTAGATGGGCCGGAGACGGTTAACATAACCTAAGTGTTGTCCCATTTTTCCTCACTTGGTGAACGAATTACAGTGTGTGTTTATTAAATCGGAGCGTTTTCACTGTCGCCGGCACCCCTTACCACCCACGCTAGGGTCACCGGGTGCCACCTCAACCACAGAGCCTAGGGCCAGGGCTCAGGAGACTGCGGGAGACGTCGCCGGCAGCCAGCCACGAGCTCCATCCACTCACCAGCGCGCTTCACTCCAGAGCTCAATGAATTGAGACAACATTTTTGATGACCACATGAGGGGAAAGAATTAGCACGATAACAAACATCAAGAAGTGGAAAGACAGCGAAGCGCCGTCTAACCTACAGGACCGCAGCGCAGCGCGCGGTCGGAGGGTCAACGAAGGCGTGGGACGTCACGTATCGGTTCGTCACGCATATAGTCATTACGGAACAATTAAAATCAGTGCATTCAATATACATTCAGTGCGAAGTGCAGTGTCGGCATAATTTGTGAGAAATTGTAGTCGGCCATTTTAATTTCATTACGGACAAAGCGTTCTGCGGAATCACGTCATAGTGACGTCACGTCGATCAGTCATTCGATTACCCGGAAGTTCGTCAAATTGTTCGACGGCCATATTGGACAATAAGTTAGTACTTAGTCTATGCAAAGTGACATCTGTCACACTCAAATCAAACAACAGTCACCTGTCAATGTGATTTTGTATTCAAATCAATAATCATTTCATATGATAGGAATTAGAATTTAAACAAATAATTGTGAGAAAACGTGACAGGCAGCCTGTTATTATCGGCACATTCACTTATCATCATTCAATTCAGTGACAGCCAAAGGTTAGTAAACAAAATGTCTCTCAAGAACGCGAAAGTTCAGTTCCGAACAAGGTACTTGCAACTTACGGATTATGCTAGCACGGTGGTTACCAGAAGTGGAACAATAGCTGCCACTGTCGCTAAGCGGCATTTTGAGACCGTCTACGGGACACTCGTCACAACATATGAGGTAATAGTGGCAAGCGAAGGTGACCTTACTGAAGAGGAAAGGTTACAGTATCAGGAGCAATTCAGTGAAGTAAACAGACTTCTCCTTCAACTGGAGGAGGCCACACTTGAAGACGCCCCCTCGCCCTCAGCGTCAACTCAAGTTAATCCAGGTAAGGTTAATTTACCACCCGTACAATTGCCTTGTTTCAGCGGAGATTTAAGTCAGTGGTTGTCATATCATGACTTATTTATGTCACTAGTTAACGCGAGGGATATCTCTGAAGCAGAGAAACACTATTATTTGCGAGCATCATTGCAAGGAGAAGCTCTTTCAATAATTTCCCATTTATCAATGGATGGGCCAAGCTATTCAGTCGCTATAAACTTATTGCAAGCCAGGTATCAAAACAACCGGTTATTGTTAGACACTTTCATCTCACGGATCATCAATTTACCCACCATCAGTGGATCAAATGTAAATCTTCGGCAAGGTTTTTATGACCCGCCGCGCGAAGCTGTCCAGGCGCTGGAAAAGCTGCAGCAACCAGTTAAGGAGTGGTCATACTTATTGCTTTTCATCACATTGCAGAAGCTGCCTATTAGGATTAAAACTTTGTTCGAGGAACGCTATGGAGGCAACCATCAAGTGCTGCCTACCATGAACCAGCTGCTTGACCTGCTGGAGGAGCAGTGCCGGGTGCAGCAGGCTGTGACCCCAGTACCTGTGGCAGCGGGTCAGCTTTCTGCGCAGCCCCTCCTGACGCCATCGAGAGGGCGTGGGGGCCCCCCTCCTCGACGGAGGCTCAGCCCACCTACACGAGTCCTCGCAGCGGACCCAGAGAGACGAGATCAGGTGAATCAGTCCTCCGTTTTATGCTCATGCTGTTCGAGTTCGACTCACAGTTTATACAAGTGTCAACACTTCCTAGGCATGTCAGTGCAGGAAAGGAAGGCCTGGGTCAGGAAGTCGGGTGCTTGTTTTCGTTGCTTGCGCAATCACTATGCACGGGACTGCATGCAACGCAACTGGTGCGCCAACTGTCAGTCAACCATAAATAACACGCTGTTATGCAACGAGGCCGCAGCAAGGCAAGCGACCCAAGCTGAAGCAGTGGTACACAGGGTGCAGGTCAAAGGGCCTGTCACACCGATCTCATCACACAGGGGTGGACCAGCTAGGTGGAGTTCACCACCCTCACAGGGAGTTCAAGATACTTCGTCAGTGCCGCCTAGGTCACGACGGTCATCAGGTACATCACATGGCTCACCGCAGCAGGGAACCAGGAGGCACCAGTCAAGGACCCCTCCTAGGGTCATTCAACCTGCTCAGCTGATCCCTACTGGTCACGTGCCACAACCAAGAGTCGGTGCACGCACACACCAGGCGCAGCAGTCATTTCAAGCTCTCCGTTTTGGAACTCGGGGCAGCCCTGAGCGTCCACAATGAGATAAAGCCACTGTTGGTGTAACCGAAGGACAGCGATTGACGCCATCAGCCCGTGTCAGTCCAACAGCCATGATCATGATCAGATCTGGTGATGGAAGGTATGTTAAAGCAAGGTCTTTACTCGACACGGGAGCGGGATGCACAGTAGCAACTAAGTCACTTGTAGACAAGTTACATTTACACCAACAGTTTACAGGCAACAATGTTTTTGGTATCGGCGATCAACGGGTACGTGTGCCAGGCACAATAGCTAAAGTGGTGTTAAAACCACTAGGGAAACCAGTACCTATCATCAGTACTATGGCAACTGTCATGTTTAAGACTACAGGCAAAATCCCATCTATCAATTCAGAATTGAAATCCCGCCTAGACACATCACAGTTACAATTAGCAGACCCAGACTTCGACAAGGCTCAGGATGAAGACATCATATTAGGTCAAGATGTTCTAAATTATGTATTCACCGGTTCAAAGATACTCACTAACATTCCAGGAGTGGAAGCTTACGGGACCTGGTTTGGTCACGTCCTTATGGGAGCCATCTGGACGCAACGCTCATCACCATCACCTCCAACAGCCGGGACATCAGTAGAAGACTACGGGCTACATGCTACGAGACTCGAGGAAGTCCTGGAGAAGTTCTGGAAGGTGGAGCAGCCCCCAGAAGAGCGGCCACAGCACCCGGAGTACCTCGAGTGTGAGAGGTTGTATAATTCCACTATTCAACGCCTACCTAATGGACAATATATGGCGCGACTGCCACTTCTGTTAGACAGACTCAAGTTAGGCGAATCTAAAGGCAAGGCCATGCGCCAACTATTGTCCTTAGAAGCTAAATTCACCAAGAGCCCACCTTTTGCAGCAAAATATCGAGCCTTCATGCAGGAATATGAGGCACTAGGGCATATGTCAAAATCAAACTTTGAGTTCAGGAGTGAACACTTCGTTATACCGCACCATGGAATTTTCAAAGGGGCATCAGACAAAATACGGGTCGTGTTTAATGGAGCTGCTAAATCAAGCACCGGAGTGTCCCTAAATGAGTGCCTTCACTCAGGCAAGCCACTGCAAACCGATATTACCCAAATACCGTTGAATTTCAGACGTCATCAGATTGTCTTCACAGCTGACATACGAATGATGTTCCGCCAGACGCTCATCCACCCCAGCGATAGGCGCTATCAGCTAATCCTGTGGCGAGCAGACCCGTCGCAAGAAGTGCAGGTATACGAACTGAATACTAATACCTACGGGTTACGGTCCAGTCCTTTCGTCGCGATAAGGACACTCCTTTAACTCGCTGGTGATTGGGAAGCCCAACATCCGGGCTCTCAAGCTGCTCACATCATGAGGAGAGATGTGTATGTGGACGACATCTTGACTGGTGCCGACTCCGTCGAGGACGCGCAGCGCCTCAAGGCGGAGCTGCTCAGGCTCATGCGAAGCGCAGGCTATGAACTCAGGAAATGGTCTTCTAATAGTTCTAATAATTCAGAATTATTACAAGATCTCCCTCACGAACATTGTGAGGTTCCTCATCAATTCGACACGGAAGATAAAAGTTTCATGTCGCGGCGGCATATGAAGACTCAATCGAACTGGACAGTATTAACGCGTGGTCAGACTCACGTATTGTACTATGCTGGCTCAACACGAAGCCCCATCTGCTGCAGACTTTCGAAGGAAACCGTGTGCAAGATATCCAACGGTCTCAGCGATCAATGATATGGCGCTATGTCAAGTCTGAGTCGAATCCTGCCGACATCGCGTCCAGGGGAGCGACGACCAAGGATTTACTCAAGAATGAGCTGTGGTGGGCGCCGAAATGGCTACTCGAGGAGGAGTCACAGTGGCCAACCATGCCTGTCAACATGTCACCGGAATTGCCAGGATTCAGGCAGCTGGTTCACGTCGTCACGAGCGAAGAGGCTTGGGAAGACACCCTAATCTCACGGGTTAGTTCATTCAGTAAATTAATCAACGTCACCTCATATATACTGCGGTTTTGCAAGAACGTTCGTTTGCCGAGAGAGCGACGAAATCTCCGTCCTTTTCTCACCATTGATGAGCATCGTGAAGCTACGAAGCATTGGGTCCAGAAGGTTCAAATGGACGCATACAAGGATGAAACCATTTTATTAAAACAAGGAAAACTACTCTGTAAATCACTACAGAAGCTGAGCGTTTTCGTAGACGAAGCTCATTTCATACGGGTCGGAGGCCGCCTACGTAATTCAAATTTACGTTTTGACGCGAAGCACCCATACCTCGTACCGAGGGAGCATAAATGGACTCAGCTGTTAATACAACACCATCACAGGACGTACTGTCACGCTTCGACAAGCGCACTCATCAACATATTACGCCAGAAATATTGGATCCCGTCGGCGCGACGTCAGGCCCCTATTTCACCACGGGCGACAGGTGCGACAATTGTATCAAAATATGACATTTATGTATAATTATCGGTTTCACCACGATGACAAGTGCGACAATTGTAGAATACAATTGTCGCGTCTAAACAATTAGGGAAAAATGTATCAGATATTAAAGATTAATTAGTGAGAGCTTAGAATGGCATATGTAGTGGTAATGTGTCTGTATCTCAGGCATTCTAAATTTGAATTTTCCGTTTTCTCGTTTTATTAGCATACAAAGAGGTTTGTTATTCATTGAAGTAAATATGAAAACAATGTCAGTGTCAAATTCTTAAATATTTTGTGCTTATTTTATTTCAAATACCTATAATTTATTATAAAAAAATAACTATTAAAAAAAAATATTTCATGCTAACGGTAACGCCACTACATATGCAATTCCACGCTCTCGCTAATTTATCTATAGAAGTGTTTAACTCAAACATCAATAAGTTTTTTTTATACCTATATTGTATCCCTTATAAAATATGGGGATGACCCATAGCGCACCGTACCTACCACGTAAACCGCGTCCAAACCGCGGCTTCCGTATAGGATGGATACTTTTTATTGGCTGAATATAAATGCCTTTGCTCTCTTTTTCATAAAACCAATTTAAAACTATTAAATCCATTCCCGCCATTAAGTAATTTTCTTCGTGACACTTCTTGTGTGCTTAAGTTAGTATTTTTATTTCAAAAATATTATTGCAATATGGATTGCTCAAGAAAGATGACTATCTTAAAATTGATTTCCGACAGCAAATCCGTGTTATTTGGTAAATTTGATAACAAATTAACATTCGAAATGAAAGTTAAAAAATGGAAGGAAATAGCTCAACGTTTGAATGAAATGGGTGTATACGACAAAGATTGGAAATATCTAAGAGATACAACTTGGCAAAATTGGAGAAAAAGGACTATAGTAAGTATTTAACGAGTTTGAATTATAAATTAGTTACGGTAATATGGATCAATTGGTCTGAAATAAATGAATTTTATTATTTTATTTACACTATTTTAATTTGGAATTCGGTGAAAAACGTAGGTACAGTCAACCAATTGGAACCCAAGGCCACTCTAGAACTCTGTCTTATTGACACCTTGTTATTTAACTATGTATTAGCCATACATCTAACTTTGACGTTTACTATAAAAAGGTTCTACAGTGGCCTAGGGTTCCAATTGATTGACTGTACGTCCTTCATTTAAAAACACACAAAATAATGAAATTTTAGCTTTCAAGACTCGTAATAATTATTTGTTTTTAGGAAAAAAGGGATAATCGTAACCAAACAGGATCTGCGGGAGGCAAAAAATGGCAATTTGATGAAACTGATGACATTATTCTGAGTATAATAGGGAAGAATACTCCAGTCGTAGAGGGTTTGACAGTTCCAGAATCCTCAGGAACTCAGGCGGCTGAGACTATTCAAGTACAAGAAACAAGTCAACCTATTCCTCAAAATTCCCAAAATAATACGAATCCAACTAATGTGCATTATAAATCCGTTATACGTTTAAAAAAGGAAAAATTAGAGGCTGAAATATTGTTGATTAAAGCGAAAACTGAACTTTATAAGAGAGAAAAGTATAAATTAGAATTAGAATTATTTAAATTAGAAAAAGAATTGAACATAACGCATTCTCCTTATACAGCATCTTACCACGAGCAAAATTCTGTACAATTAAATATTGTTCAATTAGTCGACATGGAAGAAGAAATCGTTCAACTTACTAGATCAAATACAACTTAAAATTATATAATTTCTTATATCGTAATCACTTTTTTTTACAAACTTATTTTCTACTTAGGTTGGCTATGTATTACTCCAGGCAAAATACGGTTTTGAAAAACATTAATTTATAATAGCGTTTTTTTTGTTGATTACATTTTAAAATGTTATTCTAAGATGATTAATTCAAGAATCCGACAAACTTTCCACCCGGAAGTAATTATGTAGATTTAAATGAAGCATGCATTGTCTATTTTTGTACGATTTATCTTGAATATTATAGAGCAAATGTAAATGAACCAAAATAAAGACAAAAATATGTATTATTATTTTTTTTGTCTTTTCTGAAGCTAGTTATTTTATCGTTTTTTTGATGTCTGAATTTTTGTCGGATTTTGTCGCTGGGTAACTATTTAATTGATAATATATCCGTTACACATTAAAAATAAGCTATTATAAATTATTTCCAAATTTGACTTTTTTTCCATACGAGTTGTCAGTTCATTGACTGGACTATATATGGTGGCGAGCCCTTTTAGTAGCATACTTATTTCTTATTATGTTTTAATCACAAAGTACACGATTACACTGATATAAATTGATTATAATATTAAATAGCGAGTTTAAATTCAGCAAGCTGTACCTACATGTACCTATTTCATAACGTGTACCTACTTAAATAAATTGTAACATACTAATGTAGTCTAAAGGTAATGAAAAAAACGCCTTTGTGTTTTGTATTTGTTTTTATAATATGTCCATTAAATATTTCCTTAAGTATAGATTTGTATCAATTCCCTTAACACTTCAATCGCCTCAAGGTCAATTGCATGATTTCCGTCGTAACCGTTATCTTCGTTATCTCTCTCATAGTCATCGTTATCAACCGGATTGTAATACGGAATATAATACTGCACTCCAAGGCGTTTTTCTAAGTTATGAAGGGTGACACACGCTAAAAATATATGGCATGCTTTCAGAGATTGAACACGAAGATGATTGAGGCAGGGGAATTTTTCTTTTAATATTCCTAAAGCGTTTTCAACTAATCTTCGTGTACTTTTAAAAGCTCGTAGAAATCGCATAACTGCTTCTGTTATTGGTACTTCAACTGGGATGTTTGGCGTAATGAGCCATCTTTTCATGGCATATGCACTGTCTCCTAACAAAATCGCATTTGGGTACGGCCTCCAACCATTCTCCCACTGCTGAGCCAAAGTTGAATTACGTAGCACCCTTGCGTCATGAACGGATCCCGGCCATCTAGCACTGGCGTAAAAAAACTCTAAATTTGGCCCACAAACAACCATTGCATTAATAGAATGCCGACCTTTGCGGTCAACGTACATGTACTCATGTTGCTGAGGTGAATCAATGGGTATTAATGATCCATCAATGACTCCACCAATTCTTGGAATATTGGCAAATTCCCTAAATAAATGCGGGATAGCGTCGGTATTCTCCGGCCAGCGTACTTCAATCCCAAACATTTCGTTGACAATCGCAGTCGTAACTCGTTTGATACACCGATGAATACCCATGCCTTTGATACTCCATGATTATCTCCGCTTACGTGATATTGAGAGCCCGATCCCATCCAATGCAGTGTACAAAGAATTTGTTGGCAAGGCGTCAAAGCCTGGTTTCTTGGCGTTGGATGTTCAATACGTGCACCAATTCTATTTATTAAATATTCTACACTGACTTTACTAAGACGGAATTTTTCCTTAAATGAAAAATCCGTAAGATCAAAAGAAAAATTTATTCTTTCTTTAAATCTTCTTATATGTGCGAATTCATCAAGATCACTGTTACTATCACTAGCGTCACTACTACTCGCATGGAAAGCCATTTTGAACTACGCGTGTATCAACAACGAAATACTACAATTGTCACGCAAATCCGACACAGCTTCAATCTCATGTCAAGATTCACCGACAATTTTACAAATATGTCGATTAAAAATAATAATTCTTGTTTCACAACATAATTGTAATTCATACAATTGTAGCAAAATGCCTGTCACGTTTGTAAGCATTTCTATCGAAAATATTTCATAAAATTGTAATATGTCACCTGTCGCTTGACAATTGTAGCTCGACATATGTCACTGACAATTGTAGCCGTGGTGAAATAGGGGCCGGTGTCCCGCATAATTAGAAATTGTATCTCATGTTTCAGATTTAATGCCGAGCAGCCAACGCCTTTCATGGCGGATCTCCCTGCAGACCGAGTCACGGCCACTCGTGTGTTTGCTGGAGTGGCAACTGACTTCGCAGGACCCTATTTAGTCAAAAGTAGTCTGCTCAGAAATGCTAAGTCAATCAAGGCTTATCTCTGTGTTTTCGTATGCTTAGGTACAAAGGCGGTCCACCTCGAGCTCGTGTCGTCCCTGAGCACCGAGGCCTTCATTGCAGCCTTCACCCGGTTTGTCAGTCGACGCGGCTTACCTTGCCTCGTCCGGAGCGATCAAGGTATGAACTTTAAGGGTGCTAGCTCACACCTCAAGGAGGTTAGTCGGTTCTTACTTGACAATGAAATTACCTTACAAACGGAATTTCGTCGCCAAGGTGTCCGCTGGGTGTTCAATCCACCCGGAGCGCCACACATGTCGGGTCTCGTCGAGGCGGCGGTAAAGAGCAGCAAGAACCTGCTCAAACGTGAGTTGGGAGATCGAATACTGACATTCGAGGAACTGTCAACGACCTTCACTAGAATTGAAGCCATTCTAAACTCACGTCCACTGGTTCCCATGTCAGAGGACCCTTGCGACCTTGAAGTTCTTACTCCAGGTCACTTCATTATTGGTCAGTCACTGGTGTCAGTACCTGAGTATCCCTGGAAAGACGTCCTGCCTGTCACGTTTCCAATCCCTTCAACAAATTTGTCAAAATGTTTGGTCAAAATGGCAATTAAATTATCTCAATAATTTACAATCTAGGAATAAATGGTTTAGGCATGTCCCTAATATTAATGTCAATGATTTAGTCCTCATCAAGGACGAACAGTCGCCCCCCCTACTGTGGCGTAGGGGCCGTGTTATTCAAATTTTCAAGGGTTCTGATAATATTGTGAGGTCAGTCAAACTCAGAACTCAGACGGGCGAACTGGTTAGACCGGTAGTAAAGATATGTAAGCTCCCAATGGAGGATGTAATTAATGAATAGCTCATTAGCTGTCTGTTCCTTCACTTTCATATTTTAAATGTCATTCTCTTAACGTATCAATAATTGGTTGTAATTACTACTAGGTACTAATTACTGCAGCTCATGTCACTGCTGCCAGTTCATATTATGTCAATGTTAAGCTAGGCTAACTTTAGATATAACCTCACGTTTTCGGCTCATCCTCCCCGCTGGCCCGGCCAGGAAATGTTGGCGCCAAATCGAACCAACCCCTGTTTATTAATCAGTCCTTCTACCATTCAGGATCGATCATTCGAATCGATCAATACTCATTCATTCGACGCCCACGGCGCGGCCGCCATGTAAGTTTAGTTGTCACTTGGTTCTCGAAGTGAGACGACGTCACATCGCGCAGGCGCAGCCGCCTTTGTTGCTTACCACGCGGTGTCACGGGCGTAATTATCGTATAGTCCACTCTAGGGGTAGATGGGCCGGAGACGGTTAACATAACCTAAGTGTTGTCCCATTTTTCCTCACTTGGTAAACGAATTACAGTGTGTGTTTATTAAATCGGAGCGTTTTCACTGTCGCCGGCACCCCTTACCACCCACGCTAGGGTCACCGGGTGCCACCTCAACCACAGAGCCTAGGGCCAGGGCTCAGGAGACTGCGGGAGACGTCACCGGCAGCCAGCCACGAGCTCCATCCACTCACCAGCGCGCTTCACTCCAGAGCTCAATGAATTGAGACAACAGGTGGTTCACTCGCTTGCCGTCTAAGATGCAGCAAATCTTGAATGAATGCACTAGATCATAGAAAACTGATGTTTCTACTTGGTAGCCTCTGTTACTCTTATATGCAGTCGAGTATCACTCTAGAATAAGTGTCAGTTGATAGCTTATGTAATGCACTGCACGATACATTGGGTGTGGTTTACTTGCTTGCCGTCTTAGATGCAGTAAATCATAAATGAATGCACTTTTTCGTAGAAAGCTGATGTTGCTACTTGGTAGCCTCTGTTACTCTTATATGCAGTCGACTATCACTCTAGAATAAAAGTCAGTTGATAGCTAATGTAATGCACTGCACGATACATTGGGTGTGGTTCACTCGCTTGCCGTCTAAGATGCAGTAAATTTTGAATGAATGCACTTTTTCGTAGAAAGCTGATGTTTCTACTTGGTAGCCTCTGTTACTCTTATAGGCAGTCGAGTATCACTCTCGAATTAATGTCAGTAAATAGCTAATATAATGCACTGCACGATACATTGGGTGTGGTTCACTCGCTTGCCGTCTAAGATGCAGCAAATCTTGAATTAATGCACTAGATCATAGAAAACTGATGTTTCTATTTGATTGCCTCTGTTACTCTTATATGCAGTCGAGTATCACTCCAGAAATAGTGTCATTGGATAGCCAATGTAATTCACTGCACGATACAGTGGGTGTGATTTACTCGCCTGCCGTCTAAGATGCAGTAAATCATAAATGAATGCACTTTTTCGTAGAAAGCTGATATTTCTACTTGGTAGCCTCTGTTACTCTTATATGCAGTCGAGTATCATTCTAGAATAAAAGTCAGTTTTTAGCTTATGTAATGCACTGCACGATACATTGGGTGTGGTTTACTCGCTTGCCGTCTAAGATGCAGTAAATTTTGAATGAATGCACTTTTTCGTAGAAAGCTGATGTTTCTACTTGGTAGCCTCTGTTACTCTTATATGCAGTCGAGTATCATTCTAGAATAAAAGTCAGTTTTTAGCTTATGTAATGCACTGCACGATACATTGGGTGTGGTTTACTCGCTTGCCGTCTAAGATGCAGTAAATTTTGAATGAATGCACTTTTTCGTAGAAAGCTGATGTTTCTACTTGGTAGCCTCTGTTACTCTTATATGCAGTCGAGTATCATTCTAGAATAAAAGTCAGTTTTTAGCTTATGTAATGCACTGCACGATACATTGGGTGTGGTTTACTCGCTTGCCGTCTAAGATGCAGTAAATTTTGAATGAATGCACTTTTTCGTAGAAAGCTGATGTTTCTACTTGGTAGCCTCTGTTACTCTTATATGCAGTCGAGTATCATTCTAGAATAAAAGTCAGTTTTTAGCTTATGTAATGCACTGCACGATACATTGGGTGTGGTTTACTCGCTTGCCGTCTGAGATGCAGAAAATCTTGATTTAATGCACTTGTTCATGGAAAGCTGATGTTTCTGCGTGGTCGCCTCTGTTTCTTTTATATGCATATGCAGTCGAGTATCACCCTAGAAATAGTGTTATTTGATAGCTAATTGCATGTTGTCTAAGGTGCAGAAATTATGAAAAATATATCAAAAAAACACTTTGGCTGATAAGTTGTGAAGTTAGCGGCCAAAGTGCATTTCTAGTTATTATCGTTTTTTAATGTTTAGATTTGTTTTTTTTTGTGTTTTTCTAATAAGAAAGAAGATATTTTGCGGTTCTGCTTGTTTTACAGTATTCTTGTTGAAAATATACATAACTTCTTAATTTGGTCGGGTTATCATCGGCCGCTAACTTTGGCCGCTAACTTCACATCGGTGATTAAAATCAATTTGGTCAGCCGTGAAAGAATTTGTCATAATAGCGCAATAAATCTTTTCATCAAAACATTCCATAAAAGTAACAAGGCAGCTAAAAGTCAATAAATTCTACGTAACTTATTCGAAACGTGAGAATTATTATATTCCAGTGTACCGATTCTCTCCGAGCGCGACATTAAAGTTTATTTCGTTTTATATTTCACATAAAACTTATATGGGAACAGAAACAAATCAGTTCAAAATTTCAATATTTTTTACGTTTAGTTACGGACTCGTGTTCAATAAGGGTCAAATAGTTACTTACCTAGGGCGGTAAAACAAATGAATGTCTCAGATCGTAGGTATCTGAACCCCGAGCCAAAGCAAGGTGATGTTCATAGTTTTATTCCAAATTTTTAACGTCATTGGAGAGGCAATATTCCGCTGGTGCGGGTATCCACTGAGAATGGGAGAGGAATAGAGCTGCCAAGAGAGCGTACTGTGTTCAAATCGCGACAGTTTAAAGTGTTATAAATTCCGTTCACTTCTATGTTCACCCTGACAACATAAATAATAGTAAGTAGGTAAGTCAAACTAATATAATTTACGCCGGCCAAGTTACACTTTGCGCTTGGTTAATATTTGAATCCAATGATACGAAAATTATAGTTATAGGCCCGGAATCAGTTTTATCGGCCGGCCGTGACTCGGGTTCATCGCGGTCCCAACAACAGATTGACCGTGTGATAACAGTTATTTACTCTAAGCGGGTAAAAATCATAATGATGAAACAATTTTAGCATTCAGATCAAGCAATGACACAATAATTTACCTGCACTGTAATATTAGTAGAGGTCGCGTCATGTAAAAAGAACGCTGGATGCCATATAAAGTGTATGGCAGCCAGCGTTCTTTTTACGTGACGCGACCTGTACCTACTCGTGGCGAAAGTTAGAAGACGGTCGAATATAGCATTCATTACTCGCTTTTTCTCATTGTACTTTCCATTCAGCGCGTATATAGCTGACATAGGATGGTAAAACAAGGAATGTCCGAAGCAAAGCTTTCCTTTCCATCATTACCTCATTTGACCTGTAGGTATTGTACCTTTCGCGTCTAGCGTGATATGTCTTAGTAACCTCGTGTTCAAAATGACTCATTATTATGCTCTAGACCCATCTAGATTACCTACATCATTACACTTTAGTACATGTACATATTAACGATAAGTGTCTGTTCTCTAGTGTAATTTATCGGGCTCTAATGTCACTTTAGTGAATTTTTACGGCAACAAAATAAACCTAGACATATTTTCAATATCGGGCAGGGCATATACTACCCAGTAAACCCCCAAAAATTGTCCAGATGTTGCTTCGAGAGAGGGCCACAAGTTTACTTGACACATAGTGCTTTGACCCTCGCTACTAACCCGGTTTAAGGATATCCACCATGTGCAAGGTAGCGAAGCGAAGCGAGGATGCGTAGCGAAGCTGGAAAACGGTGTGACCGCGTCTACCAGAACTGTGCGAGGAAAATGACGGGAGCGAGGATGGCTAGCCAAGGTGGAAAATGTGTGCAGATGAGCGGTGCGATGATGTGTTGCGAGGATGTGAGATGCGTACAAATGAGCGTTGCCTACGAACACCCCTCTCTCGCGTTTTTTGCTTACGTCTATCGTACACATTTTCTCGTACGCATTCCTTGCTAGCATTAAGGCGCTCTTACACGGGCGATTTTTCGGGCAATTATTGCCCGTCGACACGTTACCGAAATTAATGGAGCAATTAATTGAGCAATATGGGGCAATTTATAGAAATTGCGGCAATATTTCGGAAATAATTTCTCGAATTGCTCCATTCATTCCATGTTGCTCCATATCGCCGACTACAATTTGCTCCACTGAATTTCTCGTGTATGAACGTATTGCCTAGTTTCCCGAGTTGCGGCAATTATGGGGCCAGAATGGCGCCATACTGGAGCAGTAATCGCTCCATTTTGAGCAATATTCGAATTGCTTGAAGTGGTCGTGACGTCAAAATTGCCCCGAATTTCCGGCAATTCGGCATTTTTATGGCTCGTGTAAGAGCACCTTTACACTTGTTTCGTTTGCGAAAAACTTCGCTCCGCTCGACTCATATCTACCAGTGCCACAGAATAAAGAATAGTTCTACGTACAGAATGTTCGCTGTTAACAAATCGCCTATGCTGATAACTAGCCTGAACGTAGCCATCCTTTCTATTGCATGCAACGCGCTGCGATAGAACGCGTGCGTGCTGTAGCAGCGTGAACTGAACATGCACCTGTACCATCAGCAAAGAAAGTGGTCTACCACTTTTGGTCCTTATTTTGCACGCAATAGAGTCGAAAAGTGGTAGACCACTTTCTTGGCTGACTGTACTTGTAGCGGCGCGACGAAATCACGGAGTGAACCGCCATTGGGTAAAGTTTGCCAGTGCGTCGCGAAGCGAGGATAAGCGCGCTCTCCGTCTACGGCGGGTACATTCCCTCCACCTCCTCATGGTCTTTCCTGCCTTTCGGCTTACAGACCGAATCATGGGCACTGCATGCGCTACTTGCCTTCGGCTCTTTCACGCATGCAGTTTCTTGATGCCCTACAAATTCACAAATACGTCCCGGCCTTTCTCCCTTTCTGGGCAGGCCATACCTACTTTGCTGCGTTCTCCCCCAAGTGGGGCTCGACAACACGACACGTCACTCGGCGTCGACGGTACCACAGACTGCTGTCCTCACTCCTCGAAGTTTCTGCGCTTGGTGTGCCATGAGTGCGCAAACTTGCGCAGCGCCTGGAAGTTCTGCTTGCACGAGACAAGCTCCTCGTGGAACACTGGGCCAACCGTAGTCCTCTTCAAGCCATCCAGCATCTCCGACCGCTCGTCCGCGTACAGCCTGCACTCCCAGAGAGCGTGATCCCGGCTCTCGCTGTCCTCGCCACATGGGCACTCTGCAGACTCGCACAGCGCTAGCCTGTGTAGGCGCTGCCTGAAACATCCGTGCCCGGTGAGTAATTGGGAGACCACGAAGTCCGGTTCTACCCATTCCGAGCTTAGCCTCACGCTTACATCTGGAAAGAATCCGTACAGCTCGCGACCATCCGTACTGCCCTGCCACCGCTCCTGCCACTGAGCAACGACGTCTGCCCTAACCATCGTTTTGAGTCTCCGGTGCTCCCTGGGGGCCAGTTGGTGTCGCTCCTGAGCGATCCGTCCTGCACGACAGACCTCCAGATCGGCAGGTAAAACGCCCGCAAGCACAGGTAACGCTGCGGAGCTGCACGATCTGTAGGCCTTCGTTAGTAAAATTAGCGCCGGTCTCTGCGTTCGTATCAACGCCCTTCTGACCACGAAGTTAGACGAGCATCGGCACCATACCGCGGCAGCGTACGTGATCGTGGCCACGTATGTCCCCGAGTACAGAACTCGGAGAGCCCGGAACTTGACACCCCATCTGGTCGCGGAAACCCGCGACATCTTGCCGAAGCAAGCGGAGGCCTTTTCCCCAATAAAATTCGCATGCGGCAAGTAGGACCTAGCCTCGTCCAGAGTGACACCGAGAGACGCAGCCTGCGACACACTCCTGATCGGCGCGCCTTCGCATCTGATCGTGGGCGCTCGCTTGAACCTACCCTTGTACGTCATGGTCAAGGACTTCGCGGAAGAGAATCCGAGACGGTTGCGGGATCCCCAACCGGATATTTCCTTGAGCATGACGTTGGCTTTACGTTCGATGTCCGCGCGCGAAGACGCCTCGATCACCACCGTCACGTCATCGGCATACGCAATCAAATGCACTCCCCCGGGTCGCGGCAGCAGCAGGAGATCGTTGAGGAGGACGTTCCATAGCGTCGGGCCCAACACTGACCCTTGTGGACATCCCATGGTGCTTGTCTTGGAGCAGGTCTGACTGCCCACGAAGAAACTGACTTTACGATTACAAAAGTAGCTGACCAAGATATGGTAAAGGTTCGGCGGGGCTCCGCCTTGCTTTACCTTGAGGAGGATCATTGGCCACCATGCGTTGTCGAATGCACCAGAGATGTCCAGAAAGATCAGCTGTACGTACGGAGCCAGACTGGTATCCGTAACGTCGTTGATTCGGCACAGCGCCGACACTGTCGAACGACCCCGGGTGAACCCATATTGGGCATCGGATATGTTGCGGTACAGACAGGGAGCACAGGAGACTATTACGCGTTCCATACGGCGGGTACAGTCGAGGTCAAAGAGATGTTTACATTTTCCACCTTATTACAATGGAATAAGGTGCAATATCAGCACATATCACGTAGAACCGATGGCCGTTGGGGCGGAAAGGTTCTCGAGTGGCGACCACGTACCGGAAGGCGCGGCGTGGGTAGGCAGGCCCCCCACAAGGTAGACTGATGACCCGGTTAAGGTTGCGGGAGTCCGCTGGATGCGGGTGGTGCAGGACCGGTCACTTTGGCACTCTTTGGGGGAGGCCTATGTCCAGCAGTGGACGTCTTTCGGCTGATATGACGAAGGTGCAATAGTGTAAACATATCGTTGATGTCATGTGTAGGTATATAATATAACCTAACATAAACAGTACTAATTATTAGAGTAGGAAACACAACTAATCATTATTCCTGAAATTGATTAACTTTTGGGCTTCCACATAAATGCCAAACTCATTTTACGGTATCAATATTACCCATGGAACATTATTATTGTGGCTGAACAGGGAAATTGAAATGAGAATTGTTAATTAAACTGAATTAATATGATTCAGAAATTCTAATTTTCAGATTTGGTCCGAGGTAATAAAGGATTATTAATATTTTGTCAAAGGCTTTTTATTATGTGTTATGTGTCTGAATATAGGGATATCAGGGAAAAGCTTTTTGAAATGAATAAATAAAAATAAAATAAAAATAGCCTTTATTCTAACACATGCATCCTCATAATATCTTATTTTTATAATAATTTAATTGAATACTTTTTATTTATTTTCTTTTCACAAGACAATAGCAATGTATCTTTGTTAATATTATTGCTTAGTTTTGTTATTATTTATTTTACATTTCATCATATTCGTTGTACATCGTTGTACGTTTTGAAATTAATAGGACAAATTAAATATTAAATATTTGGACACTTTTATTAACTTTAAACCTGGCAAAGGTTGCTGGAGTCCGCTGGATGCGGGTGGCGCAGGACCGGTCACTTTGGCACTCTTTGGGGGAGGCCTATGTCCAGCAGTGGACGTCTTTCGGCTGATATGATGATGATGATGATGATGATGATGATGATGATGATGATGATGATTAACTTTAAACAGAGGTGAATAAATATACGCGATGAAGTTTAGTTTGAATAATAAACTGAGTCACGCAGGCCAGAAACGTCATCGGCGCAATACTTCAGTCGGCGTCTTGAGAAACACGACTCTTCTAATCATAAATTTCAAAGTGCGTATACAACACAGGAAGCATGCAATACTGCTCCAACGATTAATCCCATAACGACTTTAGTGGACGAGTTTCAACCACACCCGATACTTTTCGGTTCCTAAGCATTTATAGCTCGCTATACTATTACAACACTTAAAGTATTAAAGTCCTAAGTCACCTGAGGTTTTCAACTTTTATTATTTTACGGCTTTGACGCCAATAGTCGTTATTCATCGGGCAAAGGGAACAGTTGGACTTTAACAGAACGCTTTGTTTAGCTCTGCGTGTCTAGATACGGAAGGGCTTAAGGGCGATTGGGATCAGTATGCAGTTGTGACTTTTGGAATGACGTGGGCTGTCGATCAGCGATACATAAGTGGGTTAGATAAAATATTGCAGTCCCAAGTACGTTCCTGAATAAGCAGAGTTTTGCAGGAGGGTTCTACATTTATTTAGTCCCTATGATATGGCCACTTACCTTCATTCATGATGCCATTCGTATCATTTTTTAGAGAAGAAGAAGTAGTTTGTATATTATATAGTACAAAATACATATAGGGTACAACAAGAGGCATAAATAAGAGTTAAAATGACTGTATGTGCCAGGATTGAAATGCTCAGCAGGGCTATTATAACAGGTCGGTCCGCGAGCTGTGTCGCGGCTAGATAGACTATCTGTCTCTTTCTAATAATTTTCTATGTATTTCACGGGTCGACTTTTTTAGGGTTCCGTAGTCGACTAGGAACCCTTATAGTTTCGCTTTGTCTGTCCGTCCGTCCGCGGAT
Organism: Epinotia ramella; assembly: GCA_947578815.1. Classification (NCBI taxonomy): domain Eukaryota; kingdom Metazoa; phylum Arthropoda; class Insecta; order Lepidoptera; family Tortricidae; genus Epinotia; species Epinotia ramella. The sequence continues at coordinate 80,414 of CANPUT010000011.1, read as the reverse complement.
AATCTCAGTAACCGTTAGCACTAGAAAGCTGAAATTTGGTACTGATATGTATATCAATCACGCCGACAAAGTGGTAAAATAAAAAGTGATTTATTTTATTTTATTAGGGTACCTCCCCTATACGTAACGTGGGGAGTGTTTTTTTTTTTTTAATTTCAACCCTAACGTGTGATATATTGTTGGATAGGTATTTAAAAATGAATAGGGGTTTGCTAGAATCATTTTTTAGTAATGTTAATATTTTCGGAGATAATCGCTCCAGAAGTAAAAAAAAATGTTTCCTCCCCCTCTTGCTTTTGAACCATAAGTTTTAAAAATATGAAAAAAATCTTAAAAGTAGAACATTAAAAAAACTTTCTAGGAAAATTATTTTGAACTTGATAGGTTGAATAGTTTTTGAAAAAAATTACAAAAATAATTTCTGGACGAAAAACTACGGAACCCTACACTGAGCGTGGCCCGACACGCACTTGGCCGGTTTTTATAGCTGGTCTAAGTTACTGTCACGATGCCTTACTTATTGTGAAATGTGTAAGAATTGATGGATGCCAGTGAATAATAATGTATTATACTTAATTATACCTCGTAAGACTACTGTTAAGAAGTGTAATTAGTGTAAACCGTTCATGTTTTAGTCATAAATAAATAGATTATAGAGACTGAAACACTTATATAGGTACAAGCTAACATCAATATTAGCCCATCAGCATATCATCAATGTCAGCCCCTGTCATGCGATCGGTGGTCAAACGTACATACATTTCGGATGTCGGGTATCAGAATCTGGATACTCATATTACTCTTACTCATACCTACTCATTTACAATGTAACATATACACCATACGACAAAAAAATAAGATAATAATAAAAATAAAAATAGTCCGTATTGGTCTCTAAATAAAATAAAATAAGATTATAAAGTTAAAGTTAATTTATTTACTTAATAAAAAAAATGATGATCAATATATTTTTAAATGTCAAATAGTTCAGTAATATTGGCTACCATTCATTAGAATCTTCTCGATGTGTTGTTAAAAACATACATATTTTGCAATAAAATCTCACCTGAACATATTTTCTATAGAAATGTCGATGACTAAAAATAAGGACTAACAAAAACACAAAACTTGAATACTATTTAGTCGCCAGCATCCACACAATTATTTGGATTTTACAGTTCATTGACTTATACCCTATCTGCAAAATTGAAAGAAGGACCCGACATTGTAACTTATTCCTGTTAATTAGGGATGATACAGTGAGTTTTTATTCGTTATACCCGCAGGGCAACTTTGGTACACTTTTCACGAAAGCATTTTTCGGATTTTTCATTTATCTACAAATCCATTTCATTTGTTTCTATTTTATTAACAGTTTACATAGTGATCTTAATAATTACTCATGATTTTTGTTCTTAGCTTTTTTAGTTTATTATTTGTTTACCGGGTTAAACTGTCAACAATTCCTTCAGATACTTTTAACTTCAATTATCCTGTTAGAATATACTAATTACTTCGGTGCCCTTAGTAACGGATTATTTGGAGATTTGTTTTTTATTTCGATTAGAATTTGTACCTACAAGGTGTAGGAGTTGTGAAGCAAACTGCCTCACACTGTTCACTCCACATAAAATAAGTTTGATTTATGCGGATACATTTGATTACAAAAATGTAAGTTCATACAGTATTATACCTCATTCCAGATACCTAACATTAGATTTTTATCGGACAAATTCGTCTGCGCTTCGTTGTTTATTTAGGAATTCGAGGATATTAAAGGTATTATTTCTATCAATTAGTGCTTTTCAAACTTTAACTTAATTTTTTTCTACGAACCACATTTGTTTTCGTTGACATATGTTTGCTAAGTAGAAACCTCCGCTAACGGAATTCCAAATTTCGATTTGAATCCGCTCGTGGCGAATAAGTTTTCTATTTTCCACTTTGATCGAAATATGTTTTCCTTGAATTCATTAACGCACTATCTATCTAACCTCATGTGGAAGAGGGTATACAAGGTAAGTAGTATGTGCGGTTTATTTTGTATGCCATGCAGGTTTCAAAACTTTTTTTTTATTAGGGGGGGGAAATGCGATACGCATACCACCCGGGCGCAGGGGTCGACCCGAGTGGTTACATGGGACTCCCGTATGAGCTGATGAGACCCACGGTGTACCCACTAAAACCCCCCGCCCCCACTTGCCGCCTCGCCGCCACATGTGGCGAGGTTACGGGAACGCTTGCGCACACATCTGCGACCCCGCCGGCGGCAGCCGCTCACAAGCGACTCTTCGCGGATGCCCTCCACCCTCCACGTGATGCGGGCCAGATTATTTGAGGCACCTGTCTCCTCGATCTCTACCTGTTCAGAAGCGGACCCCCCTGAGTCCCCTACGAGGAGATCGTGGGTGCGGAAAATCCAGCACCCGGTGGCGGATCAGGTTTGTGGTTCCGCCACAGAACACGTATCGGCCGCAGAGGATAGGGAAATAAACATCCGAGCGAGAATAGAAAGTAAAAAAAAAGTTAGTAGTATTATTGACAACAAAAAATCACCACATTATTTATTCTTCACAATCCCAATTCGCAATTCTGTATAATCTGGCAAATCATCATATTCATCACAGTAGGCTTGTCTGCATTTGTTTTATATGTCAATGTCAACATTGTCAACCAATCAAGGTCTAGTGAAGAATCCTAATACTATTTTTTTTGGCCCTACTGCCAACCTAATCCTAATTATAAATTCATCTCGATTGCATCCTCAGTAGGTACTGAATCCCAAAGATAGTCGCGGGTACTAGTTGTTTTTGGAAAAAGCACTGCCACTTGGGACCAAAAGTTATGTAGGTGAGGGTAGTTAAGTTTTATTGTTTTATTTTTTATTTTTGTGTTGGTACGACTTACCAGGTACGACGAGAGTCTTTGACCAGTGTGTGTTGCCAGTGATGACATATGGCACTGAAACGTGGTCGCTTACTATGGGCCTCATAAGAAGGCTCAAAGTCACCCAAAGGGCTATGGAGAGGACCATGTTGGGAGTTTCTCTGCGTGATCGCGCAGGCTGTCCGCAGGAGAACCAAGGTAACCGATGTGGCCCTCCGGATCGCTAAACTTACCTAAGTGGCAGTGGGCGGGGCACATAGCACGTAGAACGGATGGCCGTTGGGGCGGAAAAGTTCTCGAGTGGCGACCACGTACCAGAAGGCGCAGCATGGGTAGGCCCCCGACAAGGTGGACCGATGACCTGGTAAAGGTTGCGGGAGTCCGCTGGATGCGGGTGGCGCAGGACCAGTCGCTTTGGCACTCTTTCGGGGAGGCCTATGTCCAGCAGTGGACGTCTTTCGGCTGATATGATGATGATGATGATGTGTTGGTACAGTCAAAAGCAACAATATGTATCGATTTAATCCTCTCATAAATATGTAAGTACCGAAATTAGTAATTATAAATCTTATTGTATATTGTTGACGGACATAAAGTTTATCTTAGGATACGGGAAATAAATGCATTAGGAATTAAGAGCGATGGGACATATTTACGAGTAAGTTGTATGCACCCATATTTGTACACTTATTTAGTACTTATGACATTTACTGGGGTCCTAAGATTCCCAAGGAACCCCAAATGTGGAACCGGAATTCTGAAATCGTTTCAACAAAGCGTTTCACACTCATCGATCATCAGCACTCGGACTTTCGATAAAATACTTTTTGTTCCCTACTTTAAGAGGTGTACGGTCAACCTCGAAAGTAAGGTCACATATTAAACGGCGGCGGTTTGGTACAGTTAGTTGAAAGAGTACGCGGTATGGATGGATATCGTTGAGGCTTACTGTACCGTTCGGCACACAAATTCTGGCGTTGTTAAGAGGCACAAACATATATTTATAGTCCTCCTCATCGATTTCGATGACGGCGGCCCTAAGAATTATGGATTAGCCCTGTTATGAGCTCAGATATGTCTGGCTAGGCCAAACTTGCTCTTAAGCCTGCTGTACACATTGGGCCAACGTTGGCGCGTAAGCAGGATGCAGCTATGCAAACGCATGAGAACGAAATAAAGCCCTCTTCCTCTAACGCATAGCTGCATTCTGCTCCACGCCAACGTTGGCCCAGTGTGTACAACGGGCTTTAAATACTCAATTGCATGGCTGACAGTAGAGTTGGCCACGCGTGTTATGCCGGGCTGTACACATTGGGCCAACGTTGGCGCGTGAGCAGGAGGTAGCTATGTAAACGAAATAGATCGAGTTATAGCCCTCTCCCTCTAACGCATAGCTGCCTTCTGCTCCGCGCCAACGTTGGCCCAGTGTGTACAACGGGCTTTAAATACTCAATTGCATGGCTGACAGTAGAGTTGGCCACGCGTGTTATGCCGGGCTGTACACATTGGGCCAACGTTGGCGCGTGAGCAGGAGGTAGCTATGTAAACGAAATAGATCGAGTTATAGCCCTCTCCCTCTAACGCATAGCTGCCTTCTGCTCCGCGCCAACGTTGGCCCAGTGTGTACAACGGGCTTTAAATACTCAATTGCATGGCTGACAGTAGAGTTGGCCACGCGTGTTATGCCGGGCTGTACACATTGGGCCAACGTTGGCGCGTGAGCAGGAGGTAGCTATGTAAACGAAATAGATCGAGTTATAGCCCTCTCCCTCTAACGCATAGCTGCCTTCTGCTCCGCGCCAACGTTGGCCCAGTGTGTACAACGGGCTTTAAATACTCAATTGCATGGCTGACAGTAGAGTTGGCCACGCGTGTTATGCCGGGCTGTACACATTGGGCCAACGTTGGCGCGTGAGCAGGAGGTAGCTATGTAAACGAAATAGATCGAGTTATAGCCCTCTCCCTCTAACGCATAGCTGCCTTCTGCTCCGCGCCAACGTTGGCCCAGTGTGTACAACGGGCTTTAAATACTCAATTGCATGGCTGACAGTAGAGTTGGCCACGCGTGTTATGCCGGGCTGTACACATTGGGCCAACGTTGGCGCGTGAGCAGGAGGTAGCTATGTAAACGAAATAGATCGAGTTATAGCCCTCTCCCTCTAACGCATAGCTGCCTTCTGCTCCGCGCCAACGTTGGCCCAGTGTGTACAACGGGCTTTAAATACTCAATTGCATGGCTGACAGTAGAGTTGGCCACGCGTGTTATGCCGGGCTGTACACATTGGGCCAACGTTGGCGCGTGAGCAGGAGGTAGCTATGTAAACGAAATAGATCGAGTTATAGCCCTCTCCCTCTAACGCATAGCTGCCTTCTGCTCCGCGCCAACGTTGGCCCAGTGTGTACAACGGGCTTTAAATACTCAATTGCATGGCTGACAGTAGAGTTGGCCACGCGTGTTATGCCGGGCTGTACACATTGGGCCAACGTTGGCGCGTGAGCAGGAGGTAGCTATGTAAACGAAATAGATCGAGTTATAGCCCTCTCCCTCTAACGCATAGCTGCCTTCTGCTCCGCGCCAACGTTGGCCCAGTGTGTACAGCAGGCTTTAGAGGACACACAAAACAGGTGTCTCGAACACTACAAATTATAAAAGTACCTAGGGTCATTTCGCCGGTTAGCGACCACCTAATTTAATGTGCCGGTGGGCGACCACTTAAGCTGAGTTGGTGAACTGAAAGGATATTTTCTCGGTTTTTTAGTAGATTTCTATTCTAAAACAACAAAAAAATGCACGTACAAGTAATTGTCTCAATAAGGTGTGTAGAATTGATGTTATCTTCAATAGAAAAAACCTTGTCCTTCAGGTGGTCGCTAACCGAAGGTGGTCGCGTAACCAGCGAAATGACCCTACTCTTACTGTTACAAAATAATATAGACTAAATTTTATTTGGATTTACTTAAATGGATTACTGTCTTGTATCAATAAAATAAAGTCCTTAACCGAGTATGTATTCTTTTTATGTACGTAAATAGAAAATCGTAACACCACTTGTCACTATTTAATTTTCCTACAGACTTCATACTAACGGAGTGTTACATAAATAGTTCAAAAAACTGTAAACCGACTACGAAAAACTAACTGAAAAAAAAAATGTTTTTTTCATATATCTAGGATATGTCACGAGGAGCATAATCGAATCGATTCATGCCTCATTTATTAAAAGCGGTTCAGTATCTGATACGCAAAGGTAGAAACAAACGTAAATACAAACGTATACTGTTATAACTACAACTTAGAAAAGTCGAAAAACCCCCGACATTTTCATTTCAAAGTCCAATATCTCAAAAACGGTTGAACAGATATTCATGAAACATGGCTAAGAACACTCGGGATAAAATTATCTATGACACAAAAAACACAGATACACAGATACATATACACAGACAGACACGTTTAACACCCCTCTTTTTGCGTCGGGGGTTAAACATCATGTCCCTTCCTTTAGCTCTGCCGTAGTCGGTACTTTGACTATCAGTATCACTAATAAATAAATAAAATTAAAAATATATAAACTTAAATAAAATAAAAAGTCTAAAATTAAATATGTTAAATTTAAATGTGAAGTATCACTAATTGTGAATTGAAAGATCTATAGTTAGATAAATATGACAAGGATACTTGGACTTTTGGACGTAGACATACGTAGTTGGCACTTACCACGCCACTAATTAGAGTAGATACTTATAACGTAGAAACTAACAAACTGCAGTTCCACTGTTCGTGGCGTCACCAATGCCACCGAATAAATAAAAGTTCTAATGTATCTTGAGATTATTGGACTTGGCCGAATTGCATCAAAGTTATCCATTCAAAAACCGGCCAAGTGCGTGTCGGGCCACGCTCAGTGTAGGGTTACGTAGTTGCCTGTCTGTATTTGATACATCGACACGCGCCAAGTAAATAGTGCGGTTGCGTCGCCCGAATTTGTACGAAAGTTGGCCTTTTAAGTTGGTCGGTTGGTTGGTTGGTTGGTTGGTCGAACTAGTTATGCCTACTTAGCCGTGATAGTTTTCCTTTTAAATTCATTAAGTATCACGTATTAGTGCCACGAATTTTTTCACATCTCCAGTAGTAGCCATTTAGCCGGCAGGGGGGGATGGACATGACTCGAACAAAATATTTTTTTGAACAAGCTATCCAACGATACCGCACACTATGGCTTTAACGAAAAAAAAAATTACATCCCCACTTTACGTGTAGGGGTGCGTGGCCCGACACGCACTTGGCCGATTTTTTACATTATGGCGCCTGGTGGCCGCCTCTCATTAACACCCGCACAGTAAAACGAATCGATTGACCTATGGATCGTTAAAATCGACCGTTTGATCTCTAGAGTGCCACAAAGGAACACACATGCATACATAGACTGGTAACATTACCCTCCTTTGCCTCGCGCAGTCGGGTAAATACGCACATATTCGCGCAGGCATTGACGTCTATCAGAGAAGAACTCTTCAGGTATTGCTGACTTTCGCACGAGCCGCGCGCCGTCTCAAATAACAGCAACCTGAACCATGCCGTGACAAATACGAAAAGTGTTGCAGTTTTAAACGCCGGCGGTGCCCGCAACAAGTTACGCTAATGATATCATGTCACGACGAAACGCTTCGAACAAAAGCGATATCGTCACATTCCGTTTAGACCACGTGCCTTCTCTTTATTAGTATGGTCAGCAGAGGATTATCTCACCACATATTGGTTTCTATGCTCCTCATTGTTAGGGGGCTACGTCAGATGATTTTTTGATACACTATGGCACTTAGAACTAGTGAATGTAACTCGAAAAGTTGTCTTTTGATATTTCATTGCTAATCTAAATTTTACACATATCGAACTAGCCCCATAATAAGCTCAATAACTTCAATAAGGCTTTTGTCATGGGTCATATCTATATAGTGTACCAACGACGATATGGTCAGAACCCTTAAATAACGATTGAATTCCTTGTAGAAGTTCATGATTTGTCAAAAAAAACATGAATAAGGCTGTTTTTAACCCCCGACGCAAAGAGAGGGGTGTTAAGTTTAACGTGTCTGTCTGTGTATCTGTCTGTGGTATCGTAGCTCCCAAACGGATGGACCGTTTAGAACGCGGTTTTTTTGTGTCATAGATAATTTTATCCCTAGTGTTCTTAGCCATGTTTCATGAAAATCTGTTTAGCCGATTTTGAGATATTAGACTTTTGAAATGAAAATGTCGGGGGTTTTTCAACTTTTCTAAGTTGTAGACACAACATTACCATGTCTATATATATATGAAACAGCAGTATACGTTAAGGCCAATATGGACCAATTTTCTGTTTTTAAAAGTGCTCGAAGATGTGTCAAACTATATGTGAAATCCAAAAAAACAGCTCTTCTTGGTAAAAGTATTTTCGGGATGGCACCTACAATATACAATAGATTGCCAAGAAATATAACTAAGTTAGAAGAATTGGTAGCGTTCAAAAAAAGCTTGTTCGCATTTCTTGTTAAAAAAGCCTACTATTCACTAAGGGAATACTTGACAGATGAAGAATTGTAACAATTGACGCATGCTCCATCTTGACTTAAAATATTTGTATGCCTTATGGCAAAACATAGAGATACACTAATATAAATAATTGTAACACCTTTGAACCTATGTTTACAAATAAATATTTTGTCTTTGTCTTTGTCTTTGTAGTTATTAATTGTAATTTGCTTCTGAACTAGTTACAAGTGGTATTTTCACAGTACTTTCGAAAACAGATTAGTAATTTTATCTAATTGCTTGATATTTTGCAATAACCATTAGTTTTGTCAATATGATATTTTATTCGAATTTCGTAAGTTGGTCGGTGCAGGGGCGCAGCAGCATATTTATTTAGGTAAGGTTGAGATTGTTTAATGCGGCCGACTTTTTATAAAACTATCTTAGGAATTGGAATTCTCTACTTGGGACGATAGAGTTGCTTTTTGAATGCGCTATTTTGATGCCATTCAGCCAACTTAAATAATCAGAGGTATATGCGTGACAATATTACCGCGGCATAGCGTCTTACGTAGCAGTATCCTTGTTGCGTGGGAAGCCCGTGGTCCAACTAAACTATATTGTTGTAGGCACTAGCTTTAGTGGAACCTATTATAATAGTAGTAGTAATAGCGACGGGTGTGGCGGATGTTTAGAGGAGAGTGCTATTTAGCGAGTCTTCAATGGACAAAGTCCAAGTAAAAGCTAGCAATGTACGTTTTATAATGAGACATATCAAACACTATAGTAACCACTGATATTAATCAGGCTACAAGAATCCTCTGACGTCACGCCGTGTGACTATTACAATTAGTTTACATTAACGTCCTCCAATGTTTACATTATCACAGTATCTACATGTAATAATTGAGTACAGAAATTATGCAGGTACAAATTAAGTCAATGATCATCATCATCAAACGTTCTCTCAGTGCTAAGGATCGTGGATCGTGACATCATGTCCTATTTTTGATGGCCAGAGTTATCCATAGGCTTCTAATACCCGTATGTAGCTGCAAGGGGCGCAGTGATTTAATTGTGTGCTCAATCTAGCGGGTGGTCTGCCCTGAGACCTCTGGCCCTCAACTTTTTGTCCGGCATTATAATAGGAGTATTGGTCTGAAATGTGTTGTGGGCGATGCAACATAAAAATTGCTAGGAGTGAGACTGAAAATTTAATGTGGGGATAGAGACGTGACTTTCTTTTTTATTTAATTAGTACCTAATGATTTAACATAGTTATAAGTAATTTGTGTCGCAACGGTTGACCTCAATTAAAGCAAAGCGTAGTACGTAAATGATGCCAATGTTAATGTGACGAAATCGAAGATTGCTGTCGTGTCAGATTAGTTTCAGCTTCGTCGACATAAATGGACACTTCTAAGGCTCGGTTCTACTCGCTTTAATGACAGCTCGGGATATGGCGATGTTTATATAGGAGTTTGTATAAACTTACGGTTTATTTGTTTTTTGTAGGAAAAGGAATCTTAACTCTCTTATACCAGTAGGGGAGACTGGGTACAGTGTGACAATTTTGGTTTGATCGCCACTAATTTTGTTAATTTACTAGTTAGCTGGGAGAAAAGTAACTTGACTCTTAAATTGTACATTTGTCTACGTAAATATACTTAAATATTTTCCCTAAATATGTTGTATTAGTCATAGGAATCAAATTAAAAAAAAAAAAGGAAAGTGTCACAACCGGCCACACCCCAAGAACGGTTGTGACAGTAGTTGGGGTCGGTAGTTACAGGAACAAATATACAACAAAATGGTTTATAATGACTTTTATTCTTAGAAATATGACCATAACACAACATAATCTTCATAATCTTTCAAATAGAAAGTTCATTACATTATTTATTTTTAATTAATAATTAATAAAAAAAGAAAATACGAAAATGTAAAGAAGTCCCGCTTTCACGTCTTCATAAGCATCTGCATTTACCAGACCAGATATTAAGTAGACCGCGCTCTTTCGGTATTCCGCAAGCGTTTTCTGGGTAGGTATCTACAAGCAAAACAACAAAAAAAAATATGTCACAACCGTACCTACAAAATTCGTCACAACCGTACCGACGCTCACTTTCGAAAACAAAAATTCGCCATGACTTTGCCAAATAATGTACGTAAAAAGTAACCACCCGTAATTAACTACTAGTGTTCAAGTTATATAAAAGAAAAAATCGAGGTAATCTATCTATATAGAAATAACAGTGATTATTAAAATTAAACGGACAAAACAACTTACTTTTGACTGTTGAAAAGCAATGTGGGCCCCTGCTTGCATTAACGCCGCGCGCTGGGTGACGCAACACCGGGGAACGCGTTCAGACTTGCATGCCGCTTCTCTCTCCCTTAGAACCCTTGCCCGCATTCCGTACCTATAGTTTCGCTGGTACGACGACTGTCACTACCGTACCCTGGCACAACCGTACCCAGTCTACCCTACCCTTGAAATGCCCAAGGCCCAAATAAAGTATAGTAAAACCAATCGTAAACGCGCCTCCAACGTAAATCACTACATAGTATAAAACAAAGTCGCTTCCCGCTGTCTGTCCCTATGTATGCTTAGATCTTTAACTACGCAACGGATTTTGATGCGGTTTTTTTTAATAGATTGTAATCCAAGAGGAGGTTTATATGTATAATATAGTACCCGTGCGAAGCCGGGGCGGGTCGCTAGTTTAAATGGGTCATTCTCAGAGGGTACGTTTTTTGGGCGTCGGGTAGAATAACTTTGTATTCTTGCATATATATGGCATACAAAAAATGTTGGAGGGTAGTTTTAGTTTTATTCTACCTGTAGCAGTTGTAATTTTGAAGATACTCTGTTGAGAACCAGTAATAAAAAAAATTAAAAGCCTACTTTTATCATGCTCCATCAAGCGTACAGACTCCAAAATTTGGGACAAACCCCTTTGCAACTCGGTAACCACTACTACTACCTAACACGGGGCACTTTTTTATTATAGTCAGTTAAACAAATTTACATTTTGTTATGTTGATTGTTATTACAAATGCTTGTATAAAGAAATATGATTTTTCCTCCGCGCGTACAAATTTATGACTAAACTCCGTCATTGGAAGCAAAACAAAAGTTGACATCACTATTTGAAAGTTTACGCACTATTACATCGAGCGAGCCAGTTCAGTCTTGTCTGTGACACGGTGAGCGACGGAGGTGCGTTTCGCGACGCTGGGCGATTTTACAAACGTAGGTATCTAATCTCCGTATTTTGTCACTTGTATTTTCTAAACTCCGTTTAGTCATTTATTTTTCTATTGGTGTGATTGATTGTTCTATTATTTAAGTATAATGAATTAAACTATATTACCTGTTAAATGCGTGTAATATCGTTTTACTATATGAGGTAATTTATGAAATAAAAAAATAAAATAGCTTTCTGCCTAGGCTCCGTCAAATAAACTCCGTCAAATATTTAGACGGAGTTGAGAAAAAACGTGTATTATACCAAGAAAAATAAGCCATGAGAAATTTGACGCATTTTCTTCGTTCTGAACACTAACGACAGCAATTATTTACCCACAATACCGTTTAAATCATTTTTGGAGCTAGGGCTTTTCGTTTAACTTATTTCCATATTACATTTTTTTTGTTTCATATACTTAGAATGCCGAAAATCAAAAAACCTACGGCGGAGTATATGAAAGAAGCTCAACGTAGGCGTAGAGCTAAAATAAAGCAAAATCCCGAAAAATACGCTATATCAAAGGAAAAAGAGCGTCAACGTTACCACCGACGAAAGAGTGAAGGAAAGATAAAATCTATAAGTCAATTAGAACTCGCACAAAGAAATATTATAAGAAAAAGAAATAGAGAAGCTGCAAAAGCCTACTACCTCAAAACAAAACTTAAAATAACTTTAGAAACAATTGAGGAAGTAGGAATACTCGAGACTCAACCTATAGAAATTGAGGCCGTCCAAGACGAACGGGATCCGCTAAAGATTTCTTCAGAGACAAGTCCATCACCTTACAGACTAAGATCGTCTCGAAACAAAACATTAAACCGTGACTAACACTGACACTTCAACATCCGCGTGTGTGACGCCTACTATTGACATTTTACATAAGGAATCGCATGCGTCACATATCAGAACAAGCGATACAGATACCGTCCAGCTTGATTTCCCGGATTCCTGCTTTGACGTAGATCCACGAACATTGTGTCATTTACCAACACTACCAACAGTATCGCGACTCGTAAGATCGACAGACAGTTCCGATAGTTCAATTGCAACATTATGTAGTGAAAACATAGTTAAAACCCCAAAGCCTAATCAAAAAATAACACCTGCATCTAAATTGACATTAAAACGAGTGAAATACCAAGCAAAACAGGAAATTCAACGTCTGCGGCAAAAGCTATATGAATCTAATTGTAGAAACGATAGACTGAGACTGCAAGTACATAGGCTGAAATCAAACAAAATTAACACTCCAGCACATGAGATGCCAAGACGGAATAACAGTTTAAATAATAAATCTACAAAGGGTAATTCAAACGCCGGAGTGATAGTAAAAAATGTACGAAAAGACGTGGAAACATTTTTAGAACAGGACGAAAATAGCCGAACGTGTGCTGGTAAGAAAGAATGCATTACCAAAAATAAGTTAAAAAAATAAAGGAGATACATGACTCAAACTGCAAATATTACATCAAAAATTCCTTCAAACACACAACTACGATTTGAGCTACCAGACTTTTTGCCGAATGAGACCGTTTTGGGTTTTAACAGCTGATATAAATAAAAGAGAAACTTGTCTATGCAAGCTACACGCCAACATGGATTTGATAGTGTCAGCCCTCAAAAAATATAATATCATAAACGAAAGTTCAGCCTATAACGTTTTAAAGTCATTGTGCTGCAAGTCTCCGTCATTAAAAGTCGAATGCTTAACACGGAAATGTGCTCAGTGTGCAAAAAATATGTTAACAATCAAAGAATTTGATAACATGAAAAATGTGTTTTACGAGAAGTGGCTAAACAAAAAACAAAATTATATAAAAGACGGCAAAACAAAGGTTTGTAATCAAGCTATCAAGGAAAAAATCGCTGCATCCCCGAAGGATATTATTGATGATTTTTTTCGAACGATTGATCAGTATTTGACTCATTGTGGCTTTGTAACAGCTCAAAGCCAATTTATAAGAGAGCTAAGGGAGAATTTAAGCTATGTTGAAGCAATGATTCACATTTATTACAGTGAAAATTACAATACGAAATATGCTAACGAAATCCAGTCGTTCCATTTTGGAGGAAGCCGACGTCAAATAACCTTGCATACTGCTGTTTTTACTACATTAACGACAAAAAATTGTGTACTCAAACATTTTGTACAGTCAGCGAATCTATGAGACACGACGCTGTGGCAGTATGGGAACATATTATTCCCCTTATCAACCATGTCCAACGGGAAGTACCTGAACTTGGTGCGATACATTTTGTATCTGATAGTCCAACAGGACAGTACCGTAATAAAAAAATGTTTTACATTTTATCCAAATTACATTGGGATTATCCTCAAATCCGCTCCATAAGCTGGAACTATTCCGAGAGTGGTCATGGGAAAGGCGCACCCGATGGCGTAGGCGCAGCAGTAAAACAAGCAGCTGACAGGCTTGTCGCTCAAGGAAACGATATTGTCGATATTGACACACTGATGGAGCATTTACAGGCAAGTTTAAAAGCTGTAATCCTGGAAAAGGTAGATGAAACTGGCATGCTTCAAAAAGATTTACTGGTTCCAAATAAATTTAAAGAATTTCGAGGCACCATGAAATTGCACCAGGCAGTTTGGAGTGTAGATAAACCCAACACTTTAGCAATGCGTAAATTAAGTTGTGGCGAAAAAGAATGTCTAAATTTCTCAATTAAATGCACTCATGACTTTCATATAGGATTTTACGAGCCGATAAATGAAAAACATAACGGTCCGAGTGAAAACCAACCTAGAATATCAGTTCCTGAAAACCGCGAATCGGAAATAGAACCTTCTGCTGGAGACAAGCCAAAAATTATCGCTAATGTTCTGCTATCATCAGTCAATAAAAACTTAAAAAAAAAAACAACTTCCAATATCGCAATGAAGTCAGATACTGTAGTTCGCTCAATAAACCAACCAATAATTTTGAAAAAACAGATCCTTCAATCAAAATTACAGCATAAAACTGGCCTTGAGAAAAAAAGTACTCCAAGATTGCCGTTGACATCTTTAAGTAATCCTGAAGTTGAAACAAATACATCACAAATGCCTGAAAGCAAAATCATTAACTACTGCAAAAGATCCTTCAAGAAAGAGCCCAAGCATTTTGCACCTAAAAAAAAACCTGCTGCATTAGAAGATGATTCAAATTTCACTGATTCTGATAGCATTGTGGCATTGACTTTACCTGAAGAGTTATGCCATCAACATCGACATTTATCACACCAATTGAGAAAGTTAAGGCCAAAGTGGCTTACCAAAAGTCTAATGATGTCAAAATCTCAAAGCCTTCCCCTGATTTACAAAAATATAAAAATAAATCAGTAACGTCAGATGACATGTACATAACTGACACTGACAACTTTTGGACACCAGTTTCACCTACGCATAATATTTCTATGCCAAACTTCTCTGCGCAAGAGGCTTCCGATGATGATGACTTTAATATATTTTACAATGCATGTGCTCGAAAAGAGCGTTTTCCAAACACAAAAATCGTGCGGAAAGTGCCACTTTTTCGCACTAGTGCTTTTTACTTTTCAATTTTTTTTTAATTTTCAAATCCGTCGTCAGCCCGACAAAGAGTTTTTATTACTCGAGAAAGTTTTGCAAATATTTCAATTACACGTTTTCTTTCATATAATAGTACATTGTTTAACGAGGGGCGGAAGTGGAATATTGCGAACAAGAGTCTATCAGAAGCCCGACGCCGAAGGCGGAGGGCTTTTGATGACTCGAGTTTGCAATATTTTTACGCCCGTGTTATACACAATGTTTTTCATCACATTTGCGAGGAAACAAATACATTTTAGATGAAATGAATACAAATCGTAATAAAAACTGCAACATGTCAGTCGGCCATTTTGTTGAATTTGACGTGAGGCGCGTATGGCAAAGACCCTTCTCTATACAGCCACGATTTGAAAACACTTAATAACATTTTACATAGACACTAAATAACTACATATTATCTGTAAATAATTCAGTTAAACATGTTTCAGTAGTTTTTTGAGTTTAAATTTATTTATAAATACGTTTTAAGACATCGTATTTGATATAAAACCTCTTTGCTTTGTAACTGCCGCATGAGTGACAGAAAAAATTTAAGAAAAAAACCATTGCGCCCGTGGGCGTAACACAGACTATTACAGCTCTGTATGTCTGCGCATTATGAAGCCCTTTTCGAGCAAGTGTGATGAAAAAGGTACATAAATACTAATAACGTAGGTATAAAATGATTTATTATTGTTTATGAATTTTGAATTTGGTCAATAATTAATTTAATTTTAAATATTCACTTAATGTGTTTGGCTGAACGCATATCTTTCTTTTGCCTTTTACAATACGACAGTATGGCGGCTTGCGCATGCGCAATGCGCATATGTTGACCGCGCATGTATCTAAAAGCCCGCCATTGTTGTTTATTGTGAGTTTTGTGTTGTTATTTATGTAAATACAGTTAAAAAGGTCGAGTAAAAGTGAGTAATCAATAATAATAATGATTTATTGCGTTTCAATAGTGTCAGTATGTTTCTTAGAACTACGACGGTACAGCGTCTTTTTGTTGTTTAATATATTCAGTTACTCAAAATTTATTGTGTTCCAAAACCACAATACAATGGTTTTCACTTTTAAGTGAATAAGCTTGACAGCAAAATATATGGAGAAGTTGTTAAATGCAATTCCAGATAATAAGTAGGTACCTGACAATCTACCTGGGTTCTTCAATTTTAACGTAGACCTATTTTAAACCAACATTTAATATACTATTTCCTCACACAAGGCATAGTAAAACGTTGTATGATACACGCGCGTAAAGATGATTTCCGACTCGTGTCTAGTTATACATTCGCTCGCTTCACTCGCTCATGTATAAAAATGACACTCGTCGGAAATCACCTACTTTCCACACTTGTAGCATAAATAACTATTACAATGCATGTGCTCGAAAAGAGCGTTTTCCAAGCACTAAAATCGTGCGGAAAGCGCCACTTTTTCGCACTAGTGCTTTTTACTTTTCAATTTTTTTTTAATTTTCAAGTCTGTCGTCAGCCCGACACAAAGAGTTTTTATTACTCGAGAAAAGTTTTACAAATATTTCAATTACACGTTTTCTTTCATATAAAAGGTACATAAATACTAATAACGTATAAAATGATTTATTAATGTTTATGAATTTTGAATATGGTCAATAAATAAATAAATTTTAAATATTCACTTAATGTGTTTGGCTGAACGCATATCTTTCTTATGCCTTTTACAATACTGAAGACACTATGGCGGCTTGCACATGCGCAATGCGCATATGTTGACCGCGCATGTATCTAAAAGCCCGCCATTGTTGTTTATTGTGAGTTTTGTGTAGTTATTTTATGTAAATATGTTAAAAAGGTCGAGTGAAAGTGAGTAATCAATAATAATAATGATTTATTGCTTTTCAATAGTGTCAGTATGTTTCTTAGAACTACACCGGTACAGCGTCTTTTTGTTGTTTAATATATTGAGTTACTCAAAATTAATTGTGTTCTAAAACCACAATACAATGGCTTTAACATTTAAGTGAATAAGCTTGACTGCAAAAGATGTGGAGAAGTTGGTAAATGCAATTCCAGATAATAAGTAGGTTCCTGACAATCTACCTGGGTTCTTCAATTTTAACCTAGATCTATTTTAAACCAACATTTCAACATTTAATATATTTCCTCACACAAGGCATAGTAAAACGTTGTATGATACACGCGCGTAAAGATGATTTCCGACTCGTGTCGAATTATACATTCGCTCGCTTCACTCGCTCATGTATAAAAATGACACTCGTCGGAAATCACCTACTTTCCACACTTGTAGCATAAATAACTATTACAGTACATATGGTGCTACTTTCCCGCGCTAGTGCGGAAAAGAGCACTTTTCGTGCATATGTCGAAACTTTAAAGAGCCATATGTACAGTAAAACGTTGTACGATACACGTGCGAATAGGTAATTCGCAACTCGTGTCGATTTAAAACACTCCCTTCGGTCGTGTTTTAATTTATCACCACTCGTTGCGAATTTCCTATTTTCGGCACTTGTATCGTAAATAACTATTAATTAAGATCAAAAAACTTTACAGTACATAATGGTGCTACTTTCCCGCACAAGTGCGAAAAAGAGTACTTTTCGTGCATATGTCGAAACTTTAAAGAGCCATATGTACAGTAAAACGTTGTACGATACACGTGCGAATAGGTAATTCGCAACTCGTTGCGAATTTCCTATTTTCGGCACTTGTATCGTAATAAATATTATTAAGTGTAACAACATAACTCAAAGTCTCAGAGACTTTAGTAAAACACTGGTGATATTCTAATGTAAGCATTTGTTAGTTTAGAGATGATTATTAAAAAGCGATTATTCTAAATGCAAAAGATTAAGTAGATCTTAAAAGATCTAAAAGAAATATTATTAAGTGTAACATGTTATTCACTAAGTTAAGTGATTGTTCATTTTTTTTGTTGATTTTGTTATGTTTTCTACCATGCCTTATAAAATTAGTATACAAATTAATGAAAAAATTAAAAGTAAGTAACCAATGCTGTTATTTTTCTTTTCAAACTGTGTTTAATATTTTATATTAAAATATATAAAATATCATTCAGGTTTTAAAGCACTGTATCCATCAACTCCATATCATATTTCTAAACTCCGTATAAAATATATCAACTCCGTAGCAACATTCTCAACTCAGTCTTGGTGAAAAAAACAATGGCTTATAAAATGTTTACTAATAAATGTATATATGAGGGAAAAAAGTATATAAATGATGTAAATAGCTCAATGATTCGTATTTTATACATAATATAGCAGTAAATATACTGTACAAAATCAAGGCGGAGTTGAGGCTGAGAACGCCTAATTCTGAGAATGACCCAAATATAATGTTATGTTACTGTTGGTTTCTAAAGATTCAGCTATACCTACTAAATTTAGCTTCGTAAGTTTGTATGTAATGGGTAAGTAATACCCGTTTTCAAGAATTCTTTCGTTTAGGATGGATTTTCTGGATGGTTAATGGTTAAACGCTAAATTTTTGCAGCTAGTTATTATTAAACAACGGGTAGTATTTAAACGAGTGACTGTGAATTAAAGTTTCATGTGTCAAAAATAATTAATTTACGTTATAGTATTGAGCGACTGACTGCGAGTGACGAGAAATCAACAGAACAGCAACTTACAAACATTAATTTAAGTTACTTAAAATACAAAATGAGAAGCCTCATAATATTTGTGCGACCTAATATTTGTTTGAGTGTCAACGTTACGTCCTGCATTTTTATAAATATGGCAAATGTTTTTTTTATACTGAGCGGCATTTTATCCTAAATGAAGTGTTTCGAATACAAAAACCACTTTGAAAAATACTATAATGAGCAGAAGCTTTTCCGCTCTTATATAAAAAAATACAACCTCGAAGACGAAACGTCTTCTAACCTATCCGCGAGCTATTTCTAGTCGCTCACTTATGGCCGGTTCCAATAATCAATCCACCGATGGTTTTCCTTACCAACAGTTACATTTTGACACATTTTCTACGGGTAATCTGTCAAAATGTAACTGCCGGTAAGGAAAACTATCGGTGGATCCTGTAAATTCCTTAAGTAGGACATACATACATCGTTGCCTCATCTACTTCCTAGTCTTCCGACCTAGGTAAAATCTAGATTCTCGTATGCAACGCTGTGTAAGATACATTTATGTCTTCTGCGCACAAGTCATATGATATGGAATACTCTTCGGGCTGGCTTTTTGCGGATGCGGGTGCAGAAATGTTCGTAAATATTTGTTATTTATCAATTGTAGTTTTATTAACTTTTCATTCTGTGGATGCTATGTTCAATTAAAATATCGTTTATTAATAATCTAGGTGATGTTTTCGCAGGCTACAAAAGAAAAAGAAGGCCCCAATTTTGGTTTTTTGCCGTTTGGGATTTGTTTTACTTAATAATCATGTTTTGGCTTCTGATAAATAAATAGCAAAATCGTCAAAATACAGCTGAAATTTAATTGTTTTTGTAACCTAGTTTAGATAGTTATTGACTTAATATTTTGCATTGCGTCCCCGTAACACATTGGTATCTGACAAAAGCTGTCACCATTTTGGAATTAAGCGAATGAACTAACACTTAAACATCTGATACAAATTAAATGGGGAGAAAATACATACATACATATAATCACGCCTATTTCCCGGAGGGGTAGGCAGAGATCACGGATTTCCACTTGCTACGATCTTGACAAACCTTTCTTGCTTCATTCACTTTCATTACCTTTGGGGAGAAAATACACTACATAACTCAGAAGAGTAATTTTTCCGAATGCATATTCTCTCCGGCATTTCATTATTCCCAAAACCATGTTCCGCTGAAGGTGTTTTTGTTATTTCAGGATATAATACTAGGTCAGGGGAGGGATCAAATCTTCTTCCCTGATGGCTATTAAAAAATGAGTCATTGTTTTTGTTACCCGCAAATGTGGCATTTAAATTTTCCTCGTGGAAGGTCTGAAAAGCAGTAACACTTGAATCCCTCATTAAGCTCAAGATTCTACTTTAGAATCTAACTTAACCTAACCTATTTGTATATTCTAATAAATTATCAGCATCCGAATTATCGTAAAGCGGAAAAAGGCGTTCGGAATGAATTTTGAATTTTCGTGTTAATAATGCATTCGGGGAAATACTCTTTGGATTTTTTGTGTTCCCAATTATCTTATACGAAACAAACATTTTATGGAAGTAAAGAAATGGATATTTGATCCAGAGTGACTACTGTAGGAGTTGTTACTCAGATGGTAAAGACTTATTTATATATTAATAATAATAATAATAAATACTCTTTATTGCACCACTACAAGAGAGAAACTATATATATAGATATTTATCTTTTATTTATTTTATAACTTGCTAGACGAAAGCCTCGGGGGCCAATCCTTGACATCTTCGATTCCTCTTCTATTTATAGACTTCCAGACAGCTTGATTTAAACTCCGCACGTCTGCACAGTGCTGTCCCGCCAGCACTGTAGAGGTTGCGTTGACGAGAGCATTTTTGTTTCATATAGGTTCTCGTAACTAAGTGCTTTTAATAAAACTACACTTGCAAAAGTCAGAGCTGTAAGCGTATCAGCACGGATATCGAAATTTCAAGTTAGGATATCTCTGTCTGTATCGCACTTATTCTAATGAAGCAACAGAGAAGGTGTGGTAGGAGTAGTTTTTTGACACGGATTTGGTATTATGGTTCCCGAAGCGCTTATTTTAGCAATACGCTATCGAATTTGACAATAAGCACTGAGCGTCTGAGCTCCCAAACCTCACCAGGTACAGCCTACGTCAAAGAGATGTATACCTGTAAGTATTTGATTGTTACATAATCATGTATACATTAAAATAAGCTCCCAAAACCAAGCGTTCATACATTTTCGCCATGTTTTAAACAAGTGAGAAATAAAATAACAAAATATTGGTAAACTACTTTTTTGTATATTAATTTTATATTGTATATCGTTAATTATATTGATTGTTTACATACATATTTATTTATATATCGTATTAATTGGTGCATGAATCTGTACCACTCTTTCCAATTATGTATTACACGGTCTACCTGTTAACTGCTGTTAGTTTAGTATTTCCTGCTACCCAAAGGTTGTCTGGAAGTGATCGCTCTTTAGCGATAAGACCGCCTGTTGATGCCTTGTATTAATGTTCTATGCTTTGTTTACCATTTTTTTATCTTTGTGGTGCACAATAAAGTATATTATTATTATTATTATCTTCAGGTAACATATTTGTACCGAAATGGTTTCGATTCAGGCATCATTACGTAGGTACTTTGTTTTATCAATTCCATTGCTAATTAATCCTGCCGATACGAGGCTGAAGCACTTACAATAATTTGCAATTTATTTTGAATAATATAGTAATCATTACTTAAATTATCGTTTTATAATTGCATACACAGTGACATTCACGGCTGTGACAGTATTCAAAACATGAAAATGGCCGGAATACTCCTTAGAGTTATAATGCTTAAATAGTTAGTACTTAAACGTTGCGAATCAGACGGTGCATCGTAGTCTGTCAAACTCACGCGCCGCCGCGCTGACACGCTGCGCGCATCTGTCACATTAAGTCAGTCAGTCTTTTTCGACCGATCCGTCACTCGATCTCGCCATAAAATAATACTGTAATTATCTGGAACTTATTAAATAAAATCAAATGAAACGAATGTTGAAAAATAACCTAAAATTTATAATGAATAACTGAATCGGTCGCTGCGCTGCCATACCGTATAAATCTCGTCCGGGCGAGTGATTTACATTGCGACTGAAAATAATTTCCGAAGTATAATATTCGATAATTTTATTATCATGTGTCGGTATTCTCGAAATGCGCTTGTTTGGAGAATGTGGGCTTCGAAATGCCCATTAATTACGTAGCTATTTTCGTTTAATCCACTCGCGAGCCGTAGCGTCTTCGTCACTATGTCGAGGACTTTTTCTTGTAGTATCTGTAAATACTTATTTATTTTTTACCCGCAAACAAATTATTTCTATTTGAATTTTATCGTCCAGTCCATCACCCGGGAATATATGGTACTGCTTGTTATTGTATAGTTTCGTTGTTTGGCATGACTGTGTTTTGTTATGAAGATATTTATGGCCGCCAATTAACGTACGGCCGTGTAGAGGAGCGGTAAGAAATCACCACATTATGAAATGTTGATAAACTAATGCTGTTGACAAATAATTGAGGTTGATACGACGCCAAGAACATATTTTTTTTCTGAAGAGCGACACGTAATAAATGTCTTGATTATATTGTTCCAGCCATCTGTAGCAGATACATTGAGATAGATTTTATCCATTATCGCAGGTGTGTATTGCTTATTTTCTAATTGATATTGATAGCTGTAGGTGAGAAGTAACGAAAACTGTTTTGTAAAATATGTACGAAATTACGTCTATTGTAAAAGTAACATTCCTTGACCAATATATCTTTATATAGCATAAGAAAAATCGCCTGCCAGCAGAAATGTCGCGTTTATATACTCCCATTCCAATTTTCGTTACAAGAATTTTTCTCATGTGTCACGATGTAGTAAAATAAATATTGGTCGTGAATCGGAGAAATGGATCGATCTCACTCTTTTATGGGTGATTTTGGATTTTTATCTCTTTCTTGCTAATAGCCGGCTGACAAACATGTATCAGCGGTTAATAGGTGCGCCCGCGCAGCTGCCGCGAAAAAATCAGTGTGGATATAGCTGACACTGTCAAAAAGCTAACCCTTCGGTACACGGGGGTAGCGGACAGCAGCTGGTTTACCAAAATATATTTTTTTGGGAAAAAACGTAGGTACAGAAAAATTGTATGTATTTTTTATTACTATACATTATGGTGCCTAGCTACTCTAAAATCTTACGTAGGTATGATGTTTTAGACCCAAAATGGACAAATCATTTTATAATTTTGTTATCGTTGTTATTAATAAACATAGTGGAAGTTACCTAGGAGAGTAAAATTACCATTACTAAACGTGAATAAAAAAAAACATTTGAAAATAATAATTTATGCATACTATTTATTATTTATGGAACAAAATAACAACTTGTCATTCAAAAGGTGGACGTAATGGCGTAACCATTCTCTAACAGACAACGTTTGGGCAAGGCAAACAGATTATTACAAAGGGGTAAAGTTTGTAGCCTTGTGAACTTGTAAGTTTGTGTGTTAGTCCGGAGCTACTCAACCAAATATGGCCTGACAAGTTTCTTCTTGACCCCAGCCACACGTTGCGGATTTTTAATGGAACTAATTTATTTTACTGGTAAGGAGTACTCTTTGACAACAGACGTTAGAACTCATCGAATGTCACCGATGTAAACACACAGGCGAGGAAAACTAAATACTCGCTTCCGAAAGCTATCCATAGCGATGTCAGAGAGCTCATTTTGAATATAATTGAAAATTTACACCAAAAAAAAGAATGCCGGATAGTCTAGTATTTCTATAAAGAATATTTTGAAATTGGTGGTTGATATGACCGGTACTGACATTTTCTAGTGCGGTCGTAGGTATTGATTGAACTGGTTAATGAATGGTTGACATTAACTAGTTAGTTCTTTACTTATAAAGAAAAACGTCCTTTAGTCGAATTCCAGACCGAACGTTTTATAATTGAGGTAGGCCGTCTTGAAAGCGACACATCAGAGTCAGAGTCTTCGGAGTCATAATCTAAAAATACTTAAATATCGAATACGTAATTGGAACCAGATATGGAAGAATAGGTATTTATTATAAAGCTTAGAATACCCTTTTCACGAAACAAATTATTTAATTAAATATTTTTTGTTTCGTGTTATTTTTAACGAGGAAGTTACCCCGATCATTTTATAAACGATATGATACAGAGACAGAATATAATGGAAAAATAAACCATCTTCGTCTGTAGCCCCCGACAGGATTCGAACCTGCGACCTTTCTATTAACGCTAGACTGCTCTACCAACTGAGCTACGAGGACAGTGACGCAAGTTGTATATTTTTCCACTATATTCCCGCTAAGACTAGCGCCCTCTCTGTAGACGAAGATGGTTTATTTTTCCATTATATTCTGTCTCTGTATCATATCGTTTAAAGCTTAGAATGTTTACATTCAACAAACAACACAATGCCAATACACACTGTCCCGACTAGACACGACGTATGTACTATGTATTTATTCAGGAAAGAATAGTACAATAAGTGGATATAATCTAATTAAGTTATTAACAACAAAACTTATATCTAGCAGGATTATTCGTATACAATATTAATACGCCAATGCGTCTAAAAGAAATGGTCTTAGGGGACTAATATACAAGTTTATTGCCTAAACTAGGTTACAGTTGTCTGAATTTTCTGTCTCGTCGTAGGTCAGGGTTAGCAACCATGCTGTTATTTTAGTTTGGCATACTTTGCTATTTTGATCGTACACGGGGCATTGTTTATTTATTTTATTATAAAGAAAAGGGCCCAGGAAAGAGAAGAAACTGTTAGTAAAAGCGTCTTTAGTGTGAAATTGCCTAAAAATTATATCCATCCGTCTTTTGGTGTGCCTATTAGGATTGTAACAAGTCAATTTGTGCTGTTTTATAATTACGCTCCTGATGAATAGTTGTCGAACTGGTAGTACTTTACATTACGTACATTATTGCCATATAGTATGCGGTTTACAGCGACACTACCTCAGGGTCAAATAGGGACTTGTCGGGCTATACAACAATTATTTCACCAGGGATGCTAACTACTAATAATTAATGTGAAAAAAAAAACAAAACTAACTGTAAAAAACCCTGTCTTTTAATAAAATAAAAAAATAAAAAATTAAATAAAAATAAAAATCGTTTATTTCAGAAAACATGTTCCATACTTTTGTTAGTAACAATTGCCTTAAAGAACTATGTTAGACATTCATAATAAATAAAATTAAAATTAAACAATAAAAAAAACTAACTAACAGCCTCCTCCCGCGCCTCATCTATCCCTATAGACGTGCAGGCCTATGAAGCGCGCCAGGATGCCCGAGTCTAGCCTCTCGGCGACCATTTGCAGGATACTGTTGGACATTATTGTATTGCACTCTCAGTGCATTGTACGCTCGTTGCGTAAAACTGACCCATAGACTGCTCGTGTAGAAACTTTGACAGTAGGCTCTAAAAAGAGATAATTTTACAGGCACAGTACAACGAGCAAATCTATGAGCCAGCATGTTGCCTCTCACGGACAGTGACCTGCGCTCCCGTTCGATGTCCTTATCATCCTTAAGACCCTCGGTTAACACATGTCCCAAATACTTGAACTGAGACACCTGCTTTATTGGTAGATCGTTTATCTACTATATTATTCGTAATGAATTTCAAATAGACCTACGAATTTAAATTTTTGTGAGACATTTATACTAATAATTACATGGTATTTCCATTTAGGGAACTAAAGCCTTTTTAATCCCCAAGGCATTTAAAGGGGGGTGTTATAAGTTTGACGTGTCTGTGTACCTGTGTGTCAGTCTGTGCTGTGGCATCGGAGCTCCTGAACGAATGGACCGATTTTAATGATTTTTCGTCTTAAAGCTGACGTGAACGAGATTCAGACTCTTAGTTACGTTTCAGCAAAATCGGTTGTGCCAGTTTTCAGATATTGAACTTTGAAACGAAAAAAAAAAACGAATAATTACATGGTAAGTAATTAAATTTTGGGAGCTAAATATTTTTTTTATCCCAACGCAAAAAGAGGGGTGTTATAAGTTTGTCTGTCTGTGACATCGTAGCTCCTAAACGAATGGACCAATTTTAATGCGGTTTTTTGGCCGGAAGCTGACGTGATCGAGATGGCTCTTAGCTACGTTTCAACAAAAGCGGCTCAACCGGTTTTCAGATATTGAACTTTGAAATGAAAATGTCGAGGCTTTTTCAACATTTCTAAATTAATGCTAATAATTACACGTATTATATGTCACTACGGGCGACATGTTTCGAACTCTTCGCCCTAAAGAAGAACTCCCGAAGAGTTCGAAACATGTCGCCCGTAGTGACATTTAATACGTGAGTGAACCGTGTTATTGTTAGAATTATTTCAACATGTCTCACAAAACTTTGAATTCAATAATTTCTAAGTTGCTAATTATTTCATACAAGTCTATTACCCGCTGCATCCAGCAACTTACGCCGCCCGTGGCGTAACAGCCACTCAGAATTACACATTACGGAGGAGGGTGAGTCCGTTCATTCAGCATAGAGGAGAAAGCATTCTGCTTAAAAATAGATCTACGATATTTATTAGCCATGTCGCGGGGATTCGATTTAATATTAACATCAGAAAAATATGGTCGACGCGTGCGCCGATAGATGCTAATTTCTTTACTAGTTTTACTGAAAAATATTTGTCACTAATATTTCTTGGCGTGGCGAGTAAATATGTTTTTATTATATTGCACAAGGGATGTTGATGAATTTAAATAAAAAATATGCCTAGTTAAATACTTGCTTATTTATTTATTTATTTAGTTATTAAAATATAGTTAAATCCATGCTTAATATTATAAATACGAAAGTGTCTGTCTGTTACCTTTTCACACTTAAACCACTGATCAGATTTAGATGAAATTTGGTTTTTAGATTGTTTAGGTTTGAGTCCCAGGGAATGTATCCTTTCCCGGGACTTAAACTACCTCTATATACCAAATTTCATGGTGAGAGGGGGTGAAATGGGGGGCTGAAAATTTGTATGAAGCTTAGATATAAATAAGTTCAATGCGGACGCAGTCGCTGGCTGAAGCTAGTAGTTTATAAGTAAAAAACCGAACTAAGCCACCTCTTGCATTCGTTGTGGAGTGTACTAGGTAGTAGGCATTTGTTTTTTTGTGTTTCAAATTGGATTCCTAATAATATGTCACCGTAAAATTGTGAACCGTCAGTTTATAATATAATCTTACTCGCGATTATACACACTGTCGAAAAATTTAACATTGCCAATACTGTGTAATTTTTTGTTAATGTTTTATCATCCTCCTAGCGTTATTCCCGGTTGTGCCCTTAAGATGCCTGGGGTCCGCTTTGACACCTAATTCCAAGATTTGGCATAGCCACTAGTTTTAGTTAAGCGACTGCCATCTGACCTTCCTAGTTGTGAATAGTCGGTTACAAAACAAAATGCTCTTTAATATTTATTGGTACAACCGTTTTTAGTATTCTAATTTGTAGGTTCTATATTTTTTCCATATAGGTTTTAAAGGTTATACCATAAGTACCTATGGAGGTCGGCGCCAAGGAGTAGGAGGGCTCATCCTTCGGCTTCAACAGTTCGTGGGAGGAAACGGCTTGCACCGTCAACTCCTGCAATAAATAAAGAAGATTAGAGAAGATTCTGAACACACACACCGTATTATTTAATTAAATTAGGTATAATGAAATATCCTATAATTTTTTTAATTTCTACATAGTGGAAAATTCAAAAAATATATATTCGCCACGAGCGGGATTTGAACCCACAACCTCTGGAATCCGTCCATCAAATTTTGTTAAAAATATATATCCGTGCAATCTAAAAATGTAATTTGGTCTCTGGCGATACGGGCACGGCCACGGTTATATTACAAGACGGCACCCACCGCCATTGCCACAACTCCTACAGTAGTCACTCTGGATCAAATATCCATTTCTTTACTTCCATGAAATGTTTGTTTCGTATAAGATAATTGGGAACACAAAAAATCCAAAGAGTATTTCCCCGAATGCATTATTAACACGAAAATTCAAAGTTCATTCCGAACGCCTTTTTCCGCTTTACGATAATTCGGATGCAGATATTTTATTAGAATATACAAATAGGTTAGGTTAAGTTAGATTCTAAAGTAGAATCTTGAGCTTAATGAGGGATTCAAGTGTTACTGCTTTTCAGACCTTCCACGAGGAAAATTTAAATGCCACATTTGCGGGTAAGAATGTAGTGAGGGCACACGGCACAGCTGATGGAAAGTTTATACATATTTTCCATCAGTACTTAATCATAACAAACTGTAACATAACACCACGACCTCGGCATACCCACCGGCACATCCGTGGACTTTGTACTATTAACCTTGGTAACAGTTTCCACTCATAGGAACTCAAGGAAATGCACTAGTATATAAGACATACATTCTCTCTGAATAAAGACAGTTATTATCCGAGTCTCGACTTGTCATTACTACCTGGAAGTCCTAATATTTCATGGCGACCTTTCCAGGCCTGGCAGGACATTTTTTATAGTGGTCCTGCCAGGGCAGGTCGCTTCGCGGCGACCTGCCTTTGCGACGATAAATAAAACCAAGCCAAGGCTAGCCAACAAATCAACGCAGCGCATCGACCAACTCTTCGGGGCATCAAGCAAGCAGCACCAGTCAGCACCAGCAACGACCCACGCCACGCCGCGCAGAATACGAAGATCATGGGCAGCCAGTGCGACAAGACGCCGACGCCGTGCGAGATGACCGGCAACTCCACTCCACGCTCCACTACGGTAACCATGGAACAATCACCACGAAGAGGAGGCCCGATACAATTCAATCCACGAGCCACGCCACGCAACATACAACAAGACGGAAGAGGTGTCCAGGGTTATCCCGGCCCAAGTTCGAGGGAGTCCAGGGTTTTCCCGGCCCGCATCAGCGACCGACGCAGCAGCCGTCCCGGAGGAGCACACTGCAGCCGCCAGCCAGCCAGCCAGCCAGCTAGCTTCAAGGACGAGAGACGAGACGAAATAACGAAGACGTCGTAATCGTATCGTATACTTTTAAATAATCTTAATATATATATTTTTTAAACGTAATTTAGAAAAAAAGCTAAGTAAGAACTATTTCATTCATATATTATAGATAAATAATGTGTAAATTTAGTGTCACTAAACATTTAATAAACCCGAGTAAATTTAAATATCGCAATATTACACACATTCCTTTATTGACAATTATACATTAGTAAATTATTGGACTGGCCATCTGATAACTTAGCAAAAGTCTAATTGATTAAAAATTACAAAAATAATAAAAGTTAAAAGATAAGTATGTTGAAGAATATAGTTCAAAGTTAGAAAGATCACAAAACACGACAATGAGTTAATCCAGTCTATAACAATAAAATGTTTTAATCATTATTTCGGTTCAGTAATCAATATAAAATATATATATAAAATGAGAAATAAATACCATTACACCACTATTAAAATACTGAGAATAGAAAATAAAAAGAATAATAATAATCATAAAGTTATATCATAACACAAAAAAATCAACATAAAATCATTATATTCATTATAGACGAATATAGAGTAAATTTCAACATGACTTATAGACATCATCAAGTTATACTCAGTTGATAAAGGATTCAGACTCAAAATTATTTATTTAATCAATTAAATTCCAAAAGGTACATAAAACAGACAGTAATCCGAATTAATATTCATATTATTAAAAAAATCGTAATCAAAACCCGAATTACTCAAAGTACTAAAATTAGAAAAGAGGACCCCCCGCGACATCAAGTAAACACGGCGATAGCAAATACCTGAGAAAACAACGTCACACCCTCGCCGTTGCATCTCTTTCTCTTCGTAACCAAGAACTATATTCTAACTTACAGTCATATGAATAAAGTGCGATTTGCAACGAACAGCACTACACACATATTATGATTTATAAACATGGACGTCAGCCTAAGCACATAACATACGTGGATTAACACATGGAGCATAGTTACATTTCTTTTTTCTTCTAACCAGACTATGCCTTGTCCAATAATCCCATCAAGTTCAAATAGTATTTTTTTATATATAAAAGTCACCTACTCAATGGCATGACTCATCTTGTGTACAGGATAAAATTACGGAAATAATATATATGACATTATGATATAATATAAAATTATTACAATACCAAACGCATAGGAATAACACGCCGCTTGATGAATAAAAATTAGGAAATCATACGGTTAAAATTACGGTATCATTATTACTTTGCAATATGCATTTTTAATCTTATAGCTTCTTTAATAGAGTTCATAATAGCACAAGTAAGACACCCTTATGGCACGCGACAGCTGATATTACAGCCCGAATTACAAATTTTATATAAAGCTTCGTGCATTATTTTAGAGACTTACATTCAAATTACAATCATATGTATTTTTTTTTTTAACGAACCAATATTATTTTATCAAAAGACCCGTATAGATATTATTTTCATAGCCTACATACTACATAATACCTACAAACACCGAATTTTAACCATATCGTAATAAAATTGTTTCAGCAGATTTAGTAAAATCAATTTCCTTAAAATCAGTATGTATCCGAAAAGGCTAAGACATGTAAGTTTTTCACAGTACGATTAGACTGATCACCTAAAAGTAAATGAAATTCTTATATAACAATGTTTTCAAGGATCATGCGTAGTAGTGAAACAGAGAATAAGGGAATCTTATTAGCAAAAAAAAAAAAAAAACCGCATAGCCTATTATTATTTGGAGCAACAGACTCCGACGGCAGTTTACATACGCGACGACGTATTATCAAATAAGATATATAGTACCGAGACCATGATGCCGACAGGCTAAATGCATAGAAGCAATGCGATAACAAGAGAAAAGTAAAATAATGTCAAAGAAATATATAAAAATAAAAATAAAAACATTAAAATAAATCAAAATAAAAGGAAAAATTTATATATTTATTTTAGCAAACAATAACACTAGATTATATTTTAAATAGAAAAATAAGTTATTACTTTCATTATATAATATTTTAATTAGGAGAATATACTATTATTAACATTATATTCTATTTACTAGAAAATAATTTAAAAGAAGAAATACCCAAAATATTAAAATAACAAGATAAAATTTAAAATGAAAAAAAAAAACAATTATAATCATTATATTTCAGTTCTTTTAAATGAGAAAATAAACTTAGTATAATTATAATTAACCACGCAGATTTTAAAAGAGTAAACTAAAATTCAAAAAATTAAATAACTGACCAACAAAAAATTTACGAATAAAAAAAGCAAAAAACAAGTAATTCGTTGAGCTTTCAGTTAATACGGTTTCCAAATATGATTGGCTGGTACCACCAATCTTGGCGGCAATATAAAAAAAAAAACAAATAATAATAATAGAAATAATAAAACTAATTAAAAAAAAAACCACACCAAATACTGGAAAATAAAATCACCATTCTCACAAAAATCTGTGTCTCAGAACCAATGATCAATTTGCGAGCGAACGAGTTTCCCCGCAAGGGCATTGGATTCATTTTGAGAACACAACATATATCGCAAATATACTTTTTGCCAGCATCAAGCGCCATGGCTACCGTGGCACGACAAAAAGTGTATAGGTGATATAAGGGATGCGCCAGGTACAAGCAGGCAAGAAATCTTTGGAACCTAATCGCGATTTGATCGAGCATCAACCGTGAAGGTATTTAGACACATGGTAAGCATAAAGGGTTAACGTGAGGAAGTGTTAAACGATCTGCCTGATTACACATATACATGTATTGATGTGTGCGCGCTTTATAAATAAACTAAACAGTATCTTGTACCTTGAGCAAATAATTATAATATATGTAATGTAAGGTCGGCCGACCACATAAATGCGTATCCCTCAACAACATTTCATAGCTAAATAAGAGCTGTAGGCCTAGGTAAAACAGATTAACCAGGCTACAAGTGAGAAAGAACAGTCCGACAAAAATAAAAAAAAAATAAAAATTAAAATGAAATTAAAACTAATAAATAAAAGATGCGCACGTATAACAAAAATAACGTAAACAAAAAAAAGTATTGACATGTAAAATTAAATAAACAAATATAGTAACCTAGATAAATATAACATAAAAAAGCTCTCAAAAAGATAAATATTAAAGAAAAATATTGAAGGTCAAATAAAAGTAAATAAAAATTAAAAACGTAAAAACATATCAAATAACATAAAAAAAAAAAAAAAAAACTTGCTATTATTTAGTAGCATTAAAGTAATATATATTTTGTTTTTTTACAATTAATTTCACCCAATAAGGGAATACTATAATATTTTTATCATGTAGAAGTAATCATATATAAAAAAAAATATATAATTATACATGATTTTGATTTTTAAAATTACTCTATTTACTGTAGATTAAGAGATTTAATATTAATAAAAAAACGGAAGAATAGCGGTAATCAACCTCTTTATACAAAGAACCATAAAACATCATTCAATTCAAGATTATCTTTTCAAGTTCAAGTTAAAATACTATGTAATAACAGAAAAAAACAAAATAGTTAACGCAATCCAAACTAAACTAATAGCAATAGTTAGCAAACTAGTAGTAATAGCAATTTTAGTGTTAATAGCAATAGTGCTATTAACACTAAAACTCAAATTAAAAACTTACCATTTCACACCGCACCAAAAAGCAACAAATAATACACAAACTTATAGTCCATCCTTCAAAATTTCATGTAGACTGCCTACCCCTTTTGGGAATAGAGGCCAAAAACTTTTAATTAATTTACACAATTTTTTTACATAAAAACCAGAAAAGCACACTAACACGGCACCTAACCATATAAAATTGTATAACTCACTTAAAAACTCTATATTTTTAATAATAACTTATATAACACCAGAACAGGTTAAACCGACTAACTCACATAACAAACTGATCTATTTATAAACATAACTTGCAGCGAGACAGTACCTAACATAAAAATTCCACGAAGTCCTACAGAAGGGACGACCACCCGCGAAGGTTAGATGAGCCAGCAACAATGTAATGTTCGCAAATAACCTAATATGTTCCTGGTTGTGAATGTTAATTTTAAGTTTCATGTCGCATTGGATTACTGTAAGGACATGTAAACCCATTTTCAAATACTTAAATAAATAAATAAATACGAAATAGATGTAAAATAAAAATGCAGTATGATAACATGTAGAAGCCATATACAAAACGATTAGAATTTACATTGAAAAATTGTAACACCCTTAGTATTGTATAAAATTAAAAATAAGATAAGTTTAAATACTTATGTAAACATTCTAAGTAGAAGTAAGACATTGTAAGAAACCAAACACCAATGCACGTATGTACCTACTACATAAGTAACACACAGTAAACAGTTTAAGAAGCAGTAACACACCATAATTATGTAAACCTTAGCCTAAGTAACACTAAGATAAGTTAAGCCAAAAACATAGTATTCATTGTATTCTACTATTTTTTGACTCAAAAAAAAACGGAGAAGCTGTAGTGAGGGCACACGGCACAGCTGATGGAAAGTTTATACATATTTTCCATCAGTACTTAATCATAACAAACTGTAACATAATACCACGACCGGCATACCTTTTACCTTGGTAACAGTTTCCACTCATAGGAACTCAAGGAAATGCACTAGTATATAAGACATACATTCTCTCTGAATAAAGACAGTTATTATCCGAGTCTCGACTTGTCATTACTACCTGGAAGTCCTAATACTTCAACAAAAACAATGACTCATTTTTTAATAGCCATCAGGGAAGAAGATTTGATCCCTCCCCTGACCTAGTATTATATCCTGAAATAACAAAAACACCTTCAGCGGAACATGGTTTTGGGAATAATGAAATGCCGGAGAGAATATGCATTCGGAAAAATTACTCTTCTGAGTTATGTAGTGTATTTTCTCCCCAAAGGTAATGAAAGTGAATGAAGCAAGAAAGGTTTGTCAAGATCGTAGCAAGTGGAAATCCGTGATCTCTGCCTACCCCTCCGGGAAATAGGCGTGATTATATGTATGTATGTATTTTCTCCCCATTTAATTTGTATCAGATGTTTAAGTGTTAGTTCATTCGCTTAATTCCAAAATGGTGACAGCTTTTGTCAGATACCAATGTGTTACGGGGACGCAATGCAAAATATTAAGTCAATAACTATCTTAACTAGGTTACAAAAACAATTAAATTTCAGCTGTATTTTGACGATTTTGCTATTTATTTATCAGAAGCCAAAACATGATTATTAAGTAAAACAAATCCCAAACGGCAAAAAACAAAATTGGGGCCTTCTTTTTCTTCTGTAGCCTGCGAAAACATCACCTAGATTATTAATAAACGATATTTTAATTGAACATAGCATCCACAGAATGAAAAGTTAATAAAACTACAATTGATAAATAACAAATATTTACGAACATTTCTGCACCCGCATCCGCAAAAAGCCAGCCCGAAGAGTATTCCATATCATATGACTTGTGCGCAGAAGACCACCAGACCACTTAACCTATAGACTCCACTTCATAAAACTTTGTCTAGTATCTCATTATGCCAAATTGGCGGGGCGCGGGGGGCGACAAGTGAACTGTGATTGGCTAGCTCAAGGTCAACGAGCAATCACACGATTCCCACGTGACGCGCACCGTTTTGGTTAGTGATAGGACACACTCGAAAATAATACTACAGAATATAAATGTAAATATTTTTAATTGGAATGAAATTTAACATTAAAGGGAATATCATATTTTATTGGTTTCGGATTTGAACAACAAGCGTCTGTTGTTATTCGTGTATTTGAAACACTGGTTTGAAGTGCCGCGAACAAATTACGCTGCTTGTGGCAGGAATCCATTTTTGTGACTGTTTTGTGGCGTCTATCCAAATTTGGTTTTGTGTAGAACATTTTGGAAATCTGAAAAACGTTAAAAATATCATCGCATCATCTGTTGCACCTTTATTACTAGAAAAAAAACAACTTATTATTAATTATTATTCAAAATTGGTTTTTGAATCCGCGAATTTCCATTTTAAAATAATAAATAAATAAGTATTAAGGGACAATCTTACACAACTTGACCTAGTCCCAAACTAAGCAAAGCTTGTACTATGGGTACTAGACGACGACAAACATACTTACGAGTATATAGATGAATACATACTTAAATACATAGAAAACATCCATGACTCAGGAACAAATATTCGTGCTCATCACACAAATAAATGCCCTTGCCGGGATTCGAACCCAGGACCTCTTGCTTCGTAGGCAGGGTCAGTACCAACTAGGCTAAAGCGGACGATTTTCTTTTAAACATCTTCAATGCATGTATAGAAATAAATATCACTATTAGAGTTTTGTAAAACAATATACTAAAAAACAAAACAAACGATTATTTACAAATACAATAAACCTCTCATAAATATAATATACAGTATTAGTAGTATTTATTTCAATAATACAAGTTCGTTCTGTACGCTAGGTATTAACACTTCAATATTGTTTTACGGATATCGGTGACGTAAGTAATCGATCAGTCACATCACTAATTAAGACACTGCAATGGTGCGACAAAGACGGAATTACACAAAATTGTAAGCGAACGAAAAAGACAGCCGTTGAAAGACATCAACGCGTCGCCACGTTAAGAAACTTTTACTTTATAAATTGAAATTTTAAATTATTATTGTTTTTTCGTTGTAAAAAGAAAAAACCTGCTTACCTATGAAATGAAATCTCATCCTTTTGACGACTAGATGTCATTCTACACTTTCCACACAGTTTCACCATATAATTAGGCATATTTTGTATACTTTAAAGCCAAGAAAGCAGTTGAATATTGCATGTTACTTCGTGAACGGTCGACCGCGTACTAAAAGAATGTTTGGGGGCGTGGTAGCTGCTTGGTGCTTTTTATGCTTAAGCTTGGCTCACGCGGGCGCCTTAGTAAGCGGGGTCTATAGGTTAAGTGGTCTGTGATATAAATTAAGTAAAAGTTGAGTGTATAATAGCTTTTCACATTACCTAATGAAAGTACTAGCGGGGTATTTTTATGTAGTCCCTTTTCAGACTTATTGAGGTGAAACGTATTTGGCGTATAGGCCTTTTTTTAATTAAGCGCGATACCCTTTCTCCCGTCGCGTGTTTCGTGCGGTTCTGTATATCTTCTGTTGCCGTTGGCGGGCGGAGTCAGTCACAATCGCTCCGCTGAGACGAGAGGACTACGTTCTGTGCTCTCACGACAGCACGATGAACATAATTATTTCAATAATATTGTGACCCAGTATATTCGTCCAGTGAATGAACGTATCATTCCATTCCAGTAGATATTTTGCTACATTTTGTAATAACATATTTAAAAGTCGACCTTAACATGTAGATCTTAAAGTTCAAAATACAACTATAAGATTACGCAGCAATCGGCCGGTGACCGGCTTCTTAGAATAATTTGTGCGGTACATGCAAAACTAGACGAACATTTTTCTGTCGATCGTGTATTTACTTTATGAAAGATTATCACTATCATACATAGTATAAAACAAAGTCGCTTCCCGCTGTCTGTCCCTATGTATGCTTAGATCTTTAAAACTACGCAACGGATTTTGATGCGGTTTTTTTTATTAGATAGAGTGATTCAAGAAGAAGGTTTATATGTATAATATAGTATCCGTGCGAAGCCGGAGCGGATCGCTAGTTGAGAATAAATCCGGTTATGTTCAAAATCGATGTCTGAGAGGTCTAAATACGAATTCATAGTCAGAAATATTTCAAAAAGTGGTCGCATTATTTAAAATTTTTGAAACATTCGTTGTAAATTAATATGCGCGTTTTTTTTAAAGAACAACATACATTGGCTAGCTTCTCGAGGGTGAAGATTCTAGAAATGATGTCCATTTTGAATTCCAAGATGGCGGACATTGCTTTTCGAATTTAAACTTTCGTGAGACGTGTTGAAACAATATTAATAATTACACGGTTCAACTCACGTATTAAATGTCACTACGGGCGACATGTTTCGAACTCTTCGGGAATTCTTCTTAAGGATGAGTGTTTTTGCGGCGGTGTCGCTTGAATCTTGTCGTGATTCAAGCGACACTGCCGCGAAAACACTCATCCTGAAGAAGAACTTCCGAAGAGTTCGGAACATGTCGCCGTAGTGACATTATTGACATTGTTTTTCTTTAAAGTCATCACGGGTGTCGCTTTTAGGGTTATCGAGAGTGCAGATTCCAACAATTATTGCCTGCAAACTTGGACATTTTGATATTAAAAATGTGAACATAATTATGCACTTTTTCTTTAATATGTTCGAAATTGATAACTAAAGGGCCAAAGCGTCTCCATTGTCTCCAAGTACGAATCCGAGATCAGAATTGAAAAATTTGGCCGCCACACAGTGGTGGCCTGAAAATCTGACTTTCATAGACATGATCGAAGTTTTCATAATATATTATAGTTTTTTTTTAATGCTACTAATAAATTCACGGTTAAATTCACGTATTAAACGACACGACAGGCGACACGTTTTGAACACTTCGGGAGTTCTTCTTCAGGATGAGTGTTTTCGATGTTTGTTTTGAAGAAGAACTCCCGAAAAGTTCGAAACATGTCGCCTGTTGTGACATTTAATGCGTGAATTTAACCGTGGATTTATGAGTAGTATTTTAGACATGTCTCACAAAAGTATAAATTCGATTATAGCTTTTTTTTGCTTTAGGCTTTTACTAGCCATTATTATGCTAGCTTACAACCCTTACGTGATTTAGTAAAAAACGGAAGGCCATATTTCAGTTATAGCTCCGGTGGTTTTTTAAGCAACAAAATGTAGGTAGTGGTATTCCTTGGGTAATTAAAGTAATTTGTACTCTATAAAGTAAGTGTTTTCGCGGCGGTGTCGCTTGAATCTTGTCGTGATTCAAGCGAACCACGACAAGACCTGCCGGCAGCATCCTGTAATGTGACGTCACACACCGTTTGCGTTTTCTCTCTCTAACAAGCAATATTAAAACGGTTGTAGCTTCGTAATTCTTTGAGATATCTGAATGGGATTTTCTTCACTATGCATATTTTTTGCCTTCTTTCTTTTGGAGTAATAATAATTTTCGAGTCTGCACTCGAATTATTGCCGGCGAAGTTGGACATTTTTATATTAAAAAAAGTGAACACAATTTTGCAGTTTTTCTTTAACACGAGCATGTTCAAAATTGATAACTAAGGGGCCAAAGCGTCTCCATTGTCTCCAAGTACGAATCCGAGATCAGACCCCGTATCATGGTCGGCCTTATCACTCGATAAGTGACAAGATAGGGGCATCGTCTCGTTCTATCAAACGGTGTCAGCCAGTGACGGACGCTCTATCCTGTCACTTATCGCGTGATAAGGCCAACCATGACACGGGGTCAGAATTGAAAAATTTGGCCGCCACACAGTGGCCTGAAAATCTGGCTTTCATAAACATGATCGAAGTTTTCATAATAAATTACAGTTTTTTTTTAATGCTACTAATAAATTCACGTATTAAATGACGCGACAGGCGACATGTTTCGAACTGTTCAGGAGTTCTTCTTCAGGATTAGTGTTTTCGATGTTTGTTTTGAAGAAGAACTCCCGAAGAGTTCGAAACATGTCGCCTGTCGTGACATTTAATACGTTAATTTTTTAACCGTGGATTTATTAGTAGTATTTTAGATATGTCTCACAAAAGTTTAAATTCGATTATAGCTGTTTTTTTGCTTTAGCCTTTTACTAGACATTATTATGCTAAATTACAACCCTTACGTGATTTAGTAAAAAAACGGAAGGTCATATTTCAGTTATAGCTCTCGAAACTCTGACTTACTAGCGAAAATTATATCTTCAAATATAGGTACTTACAGATTTTGTCTTTCTTTCCAATTATTATAATTATCTATAGGTATTCATCATGTTTCATCTGACTGTCGGGGCATATACTATGCGAGAAGGAGCGGGGCAGCAATAGACGCATCAGCGCGGCAGGTACGGGGCGCGCGGGTGATTTCTGATTTTTTCCTGGCGGTACGCCCCCTCTTAAATAACCCTAGTATCATGGTACCGCGTGGATAATCAGATCGTAAGCATGCTTAGTAGTTCGTATCTCTATTAAATATCTAAATATAAGATGGTTTCTTCTCACGAAATATCCATCGAAAGCCTAAATGAAAATGAATTTATTTTAAACAATACCATAGTCATTGATTATTTTTCTCCTTACTAAATTCATATAAATGTATTTAAACTTTACACTAGATTAAAATCGTAAAATAAAAAAAATATTTATTTAATTAAACAAAAAAAAATGTATTAAAACATAACCTCTACTTAGAAAGTTGGTTAAATAATATTCGTAACCTAGTATCAGGTACAGGTTCAATAAATGCCGTCAGCATTCTCAAGTATCACACGCCGTCGCCGGCCCGCCACATTCCTATTGTAATGCAATGTGACTAACAAAACAGAAGCGTCATTTCTACTAACAGTTGTTGCTTCGAAGAAAAACATTTTTTATACGCTTGTTATTATTAAAAAATATAAGAAAGTGGAATTCAATGAAATTATGTTCGCATCTACCCGCGCGCGCTCTGAGGCGGACGCTTTACTTGTGTATACTACAGGTAACCAGAGTACAGTACAGGTGATGATGATGAAATGAACAAAACTCTTATTTTGTGAATTGTGTGTGTATGTGTGTATGTGTGTGTGTGTGTATGTGTGTAAGTCAAACCAGTCGGAGAGAAAGGGAGAAAAGATAAAAAATACCTACTTGGAAAGTTCTTTAATAATTAGTGTTTTAAATTCATATCTGGATGAGATGAACGGGTCAACTTGTTGGAATGAGCCGTCATAAGTACTTGCTATTCTTGTCAAGATTGAGTTTTGACCATAATTGGTACGATGCAATGGTACGTGAAGTAATTTGGTGTGGCGGGTACGCCGGGGGGGAGCGCGGAGACCGAG
Organism: Epinotia ramella; assembly: GCA_947578815.1. Lineage (NCBI taxonomy): Eukaryota > Metazoa > Arthropoda > Insecta > Lepidoptera > Tortricidae > Epinotia > Epinotia ramella. The sequence continues at coordinate 40,418 of CANPUT010000011.1, read as the reverse complement.
CTGTGACAGTAGCGGCATGCAGTCTAGGTGACCGTTTAGAACGTCGTGGAGAAACATACTATCGGACAGTATTCGGCGTGATTTAAGTGGTAAAAGCTTATGAAACAAGCAACTATCTTCGTAATTTTGAGGACTTTGCCTTGCACGCAAGTTAATATATTTAATAAATTTTTGTTGCATGTGTTCAATCCTGTAGTTATGAGTGATGTATTGAGGCGACCAGACAGGACTGGCGTATTCAAGTATGCTGCGTACATACGCACAGTAGATTGTTTTGATACATGAGATATCGGCTATGGGGCGACAAACCCTGAAAACAAATCCGAGACTTTTATAAGCTTTGCTAACGATAATGTCTATGTGTTTTCTCATGGTTAGCTTGTCATCTAAGTGGACCCCCAGGTCTCTAATAGACTGCACCCTTTCTATAGGAGACCGTTGGATGGTGTACGGGAACATTATGATATCACGCTTACGACTAAAGGACACGAGTTGACACTTCTTCACGTTGACCTTTATTCTATTGTTGGTGTAATATTCCGATAAACAGTCTAAATCAGTCTGAAGATTTTGACACTGTGATGGTGTCTGGGCATCTACAAATATTTTGGTGTCGTCAGCATACATAAGAAATTGTGAATGGGTGAAGCATGTGTAGATATCGTACAAGTAAATATTGTACAAAAGGGGACCTAAATGAGATCCTTGGGGTACCCCGGAGGTGATATCTACAAAATCGGAACGAAAGCCTCCGACCACAACCGCCTGAGACCGTTTAAATAAATACGAGTTTATCCACCGCAGCAAGTCTCCCTGGATCCCTAAGTGATAGAGTTTCTGCAGAAGGATGACGTGATCAACACGGTCAAATGCCTTCTCAAAATCGGTGTAGATCACGACGACCTGACCAGAAGTCTCCATTTTATTTAATAAATAGTCCGTGAAGATACCAAGGTTGGATAGAGTTGACCTACGCTTTAGGAAACCGTGCTGTTCAACCGGAATGCTAGCGACTACGGAGGAATAAAGTGTATTGTATACAAGCTTCTCAAATAATTTACCAAAGACATTCAATATCGAAATCGGTCTGTAATTTTCTACATTGAGTTTAGAAGACTTTTTATGTACCGGTGCTATGTGTGCTTCTTTCCATATCTGGGGGAAGACTCCTTCTGATAAGGACCTGTTAAAAATGATACAAAGTGGAGGAGCTAAGGCGACATGACAGCGGGCGATGAATAATGGGGAAATCTTGTCACTTCCAGCACCTTTTTTGATGTCGAGGTGTTTTAACTCCTCAATGATTTCGTTTAAGGATAGCCTTAAGCTGGAAGTGAGGTTTGTAGCGCCTGATTGTGCTGGTGGCAAAGATATAGTAGGATATTCGAGCGCTGGGCCAACGAAAACACTTTTAAAAAAATCGTTAAAAGCCGAGGTTATTCCTTCAGGGGTAGTGTATTTCTGACCATCATAGATAACGTATTTTGGACAGTTGGGGCTGTTACGTTTCGATTTCACAAAAGACCAGAATTGTTTGGGATCCTGTTTGATATTATTTTGCATCTTTTCTAAATAGTTATTGTAGCATTGTTTCTCAATTTTTTTTTTGTCTGGTTCTTAGCAAAGAAAATTCGTTGTTTGTTTGTTTTTAAATGATCTTTATTTGAAAATAAATGCAATTTTACAAAGTAATTAACTGTAACAATGCATCAGTTATTTACAAATCATAATAAATTGGATTGTACTTTATCAGGCTTAAACACCTATGAAAGTTTACGGCATCTGTTTCGTAAGTTATACAATTTTAACATATTTTTTATCAAATTCGCAAGGTTAAACTATACAATAATAATTGTGAATTTATTAGTAGTAAATTCACTTTCAGCTTTAACAATTAAAATTGATTACATTTTATACTAACACTAAAACAAGTACAACAATAACATAATTTTTGAGGGTTGACGGACAAATGCTCGCGTTTTCGCAGCCATTTTTAATTGAGCCGTACCGGCATTTGCTGCAACGGTGCATTACGCGCGGGCGCACCGGTCGAAGCGACGACCGGGGGTCTGATTATGCTGGGCATTCTGTTTCGTGCGATATCGTTATCGCAGCTGCAGTCGTCAGGTGGGAACAGAACGTAGTGATGGGGTAAGCGATAAGTACCATACCTATCGATATACGGTAGGCAGCCGACCTGCAACTGTCCTATAGAGGAAATCAAGCTATTGGAGTGATTTCTATGCTTGCTATTAATGAAGTATTTAGACGACATTTTTATTGTATAAGTACGAATTAAGGGAAGTAGTAGGACTATAGTCTGGTGCAATTTTACCAAGTTTGTTCGAAACGGTGTATTAAATGCTATTTTAACTGCCTTGTTTTGGATAGATTGTAATATTTTATAATTACTTTTGCAGGTGCTATTCTATTGCTGGACAAGCATATGTTAAACAAGGGCGGACTAATGTCGTATAAATTCTCAGTTTGGTTAAGGGGCCAAGGTTACTTCTCCTGTTCATGACTGGATGTAAAGCCCCCAGCACCTGGACACCTTTAACGCGGAGGTTACTTATATGTTTGGTCCAGTTAATTTTGCTATCAATCGTAACACCTAGGTATCGCACAGACTTACTCCATGATATTGAGTGGCCAGCAATATTGAGAAGTCTGGGCGGACATTTACGCTTACGCGTAAATAAGATAGCCTCAGTTTTATCCTTATTCAATTTTAATTTCCAGTTTGTGAAATAGTCGTGTAGACGTTCGATTGATAGCTGTAGTCTACTAACAATCAGATCAATATCATCTGATGAAGTATACGAGGCTGTATCGTCAGCAAAACATGCCAAGTTTGTGCGAGTTTGGATAGGGATGTCGTTGACATATAAAACAAACAGAATGGGTCCGAGAATAGATCCCTGAGGTACTCCAGCTGGTATAGAGCAGGGAGATGACACTGTGTTACCTATGTGAACAGCAAAGCTTCTTTCACTCAAATACGACTGTATAATTTTGACTAAGTGTAGTGGTATTCCAAGCGAGATTAACTTGTGAATAAGACCATTATGCCAAACTGAATCAAAAGCTTTTTCAATATCTAAGAGGAACATACCAGTTGATTGATTGAGATTTAATTTATGGGCTATATGTTCAATAATTCTAGTTATTTGTAAACTTGTTGAGTGCTGTGATCGAAATCCAAATTGTTCATTTATAATTTTGTCCTTAGAATAGAAGTGTAAGCGAGAAGCGACAATTTTTTCAAATAATTTACCAAGTGCAGGTAGTAGGCTAATTGGCCGATAGTTCACAGGTATGGTGTCATCTTTTCCTGGTTTTTTGAGTGCTATGACCTTGGCAGTTTTCCAGGTTTTCGGAAAATAACCTGTATGAAGACAGCCATTGAATATCTTTGTAACATAGACGACAGCTTTTTGGGAAAGATTCTTTAACAGAATATTTTGCAAGCCATCCATGCCGGGCGCTTTACGAAGTTTAAATTTACGTAATGCCTTGGAGACTTCATGTGGCCGAACCGGGTTATACAGTTTTGAAATTGTGTAACCATTAAGGCCTAAAACACTCTTATTAACTTCTTCCAAATATGGGCTCTTCCAATCTACAGTAAGACACATATTTCCCTTAAAACACGTTGCCAATGCTTCACACTGTTCAGAGGTGTTTGTCGTAAGGTTGCCATCTTCCTGCTTTAATGGAGGAATATTGTTACAAGTCGGTTTGAGAGATTTTATTACGCGCCAGATATCATTTTTGGGGTTATCAACTTTTGCCAATTTATTATTCCAGATCTTGTCTACGTGTTTTTGGGTTGAAACTTGAATAGCTTGTTGAAATTTATTTATTTGTGTGCGAATTTCTCTTTTAGCATTACCTCCATGCAGCTTTTGGTCAAGTCGTCGAAGTTTGTTTCTCTGACGTATAATTTTCTTAATATATCTGGGTAATTTTGGATTAAGTGTTTGGGGCGTAGCCATGGGAATATTGAGGTTTCTGGCTTTGATAATACAGTCATTTAAGTGATCTACTGCTGCATCTATTTGGGACTCATTTTTAAAAACCTGACTGCTTAAGGTTATATCCGAATTAAGCGATGAACGATAACCCTGCCAATTTGCCGAACTGAATTTGAAAACCATAGGCATAGCATTGCGCTCAACAGAACACTGGAGATCAAAGAGTAGCGGCAGATGATTTGAAGACAACACTGGTAGGGCTTTTATATTACCTAGGCAAGGAATGTTATTGCAAAGAACCAAGTCGGGGTTAGTGGCGGTTAAATCGTGACGGTAATTTATTTGAGTAGGCACTGTGGAAGAATGGATCATATACATATAGTCATGTTCTAACATGTGATGAAAAAGAGTCCGACCACGAGTATTAACATAAGTACTATACCAGCAAGGGTGATTTGCATTAAAATCCCCCATGATAAGAACACATTTACCTAGGTTAAATAATATGGTTCTTAGCAAAGAAAATTCGTTGTAATCCAGACGATTATTGTACTGTTTCCAGCGTGAATGGGCTTTCGATTTCTCCCGTATGACTTTGATTAGTGCTTTAGTATACCAAACTGGATAAGTATAGCGGGAGCTTACAATTTTAATAGGTATGTACTTATTTATGCCAGTTAAAATGTGACTGTAGAAAGTATTGACAGCGACGTCAACGCTGTTGGCGGCATAGAGTTCATTATGCCAGTCGATACTATTTAGGTATTGATTAATAGCAACGTAATCGCCCTTGCTGAACAAAACACGTGTGGTGACATTAGATCGAAGAGGTTTTACCGATATATCTGATGCATCTAACCAAAACGCCGGGTGGAAGCTATCCTCTGGTAAAAGGGGATAATCTGACTTATATATGTTCAACGAGAAATTACTAAACGCAAGGTCAAGTGTGTTACCGTGAGAATTAATTAAAGTGTTGTATTGTGAGAAGCCAAGCAAGCTAAGTTTATCAATAAGCCTATATCCACAATTTTGGGTTTCTATGGAGCCATGATTAAGGACTACTGGGTCATCACGCTCCCAAGTTATGTGTGGCAAGTTGAAGTCGCCTAAAATTAAGCAGTGTGGATATTTGTCACCGATAAAAACGTTTTCCACTGTTCCTAAAAAGGCATCGATATCACGAATCTGTGTTGAGTGATGTCCCGGTACGTACGTACATGCAACATGCAAGTCCGAGTTTGAATTTATGTAATTGGCTGGTATTGTTACCCATATTAATTCAGCTGGGCAACTTGTCCATTCCAAACGAGCATAGGCGTTCAAACTTCGCTTTGTACAAATCACAACTCCGCCACCGGTTTTTTTACCTGTTAGTGCTAAGTTCCGATCGAAGCGAAATACGTCGTACCGTTGGTCACAAAACTCTGAGTTAAATATTCCATCGCACAGCCATGATTTCGTAAGCGTTATTATATCGTAGTCGTTATTTAAAATGCTGCTTAAAAGCGTGTAACATTTTGTGCGCAGACCTCTAACATTTTGGTAATAAACCTGAAGTGAACCTACAAAAGTGGCCATTGAGACAATTCAATAATATACTTAAGGTAATATATAGCTAATGTGTTTAAATGCGATAAGGAAGGTGGGCGCGCTAATGCATGCAGGCAAATAGATAGCGAGTGACCCGTACGGTGGCAGTGATGCAGTGTAAGGGATACGAAGTTCAAATTAGATGGACGTAAGTCAGCAAGTCGCTTACACTTTCTCCTGACAAAATAACGAGCAGGCTCAGTGAGTTTAACCCATATAGGTAGGGGGATACAAAGGTTACCTCCATATTTTATAGATACTCGTAGCTGCCAATTTTTTAGGGTATTTTGAATATGATTGCTATGTATATTATAAACTTAATTGGCATGTCGAGTTGGCTATTGCCAGTGCTGGGCGTATCGACATGTCAAAAACATGGAAGTAAATAATGCAATCCCTGTCCTTAGTTGTTAAGATTCGATTTACTGTAATTACAATAATTAGCAATACATGTATGTATTCTATAGATAGGGAAAGGTATATTTTAGATAGGTTAAGAGATAAATCGTTCAATAAAATAACAGTACTTATAATGGCGTTAGTTATAAATTTAGTATAGGGTTTTAGACTAGGTACCATATAATATAACAGCTCGTCGTGAAATTTCTTATTGACTTGGAATAACCTAGTGTAATTGTTGTTGTTGTGTGTGTTGTTTAGTGTGTTGTTTAGGATTGATATATTTAAATTTACCATGATAGATATGTGAGAAATGAAAATGAAAATGATTATTAAGCGATTATTTGTGTAGTTGGCAAGAGTTTTGTTCGTGTTGTGCAATGGTATGTTATACTTATACTTAATTAAATATGTTGGGATCACATGATCCATGTTGGCGTTTATTGTATTTTGCGCAGGTCTCCTTCTGTTCGGATGTGGACAGCGGGAGCACCTTGGTTCTTGCGTACAAGTATTTGGCAGTTTTTTGACCAGACGTACTGGTACAGCTTATTGGCAGCGGCGTCGCGGGTCTTCTTTAGCAGAGCCTTGTTGTGCGGAGCAAGGTGCTCGTTTATGTATATGGACTTGGGGGCACCTGGTAGTTCGATGTCCTTCGTAGTTATACCGCGGGCCTTGCGTACGCCCGCAATGATATTGTCTTTGTGCACCCTTTTTTTCAGCTTGACAATAACGGCGCGAGGCCTGCCAGCGACCGTATGGCGAGGTTTAACCCTGTTTGCATGTTCAATATCGTCCTTGGTTAGGGTAACCTCGCATACATTGGCAATGGCAATAACTGTGTCAATTAGGTCTTCATTATCGCATTCATTTAATCCAGTGATCTCTAAATTATTAATTCTCTCGCGTTGTTGGTACTCATTTAGTTGAGATTGAAGGTCTTGTAAAGTGATTTTCATATCAGACATAGAAGTAGCTTCTTTTTTTTGTGTATGTATGAATTTTTCTGTTACTTCTACTCGTTTTTCGAGCTTGTCTTGGCGGTCGGAAGAGAAATCTAAGTTGGCGCATACCTCAGAAACTGTAGCGATGAGCTCGTTCTGTTTAGTGTTAGGAGCCGCTAGCGAACCTTTAATCTCCATGTAGTCTGAGCGCAGATTGTTAAGATCCGACTTCACATCAGCCCTGAATTCATCCAGTGACTGCTGCATTTTTTCCATGAAGACGTCCAACGCCTTAGTGATGCTTGTGTCTAAGTCTGGCTGTTTCCGTTTGCGAACATTTTGGGCTTTAGATTTGAGCTCCTTTTGGTCAGTCTCTTGTAGTTGTGATAGGTCGGGTTGTGAGGAATAGGAGGACGACGAAAGCGGGTGTTCATGGCTCATGTTGCTTGTAGAAATCACTTCACAATTCACAGGAATCGAAACGCTCAGGCAAAAATGTACTTTCCCGAACAGGTAATAATGTTCAAAGTCGTTAACACTTAATTTATTATGTAGGTTTTTATTATTGAGAAGTGCGGTGCACAAGTAAAGCGTCCGCCTCAGAGCGCGCGCGGGTAGATGCGAACATAATTTCATTGAATTCCACTTTCTTATATTTTTTAATAATAACAAGCGTATAAAAAATGTTTTTCTTCGAAGCAACAACTGTTAGTAGAAATGACGTTTCTGTTTTGTTAGTCACATTTCATTACAATAGGAATGTGGCGGGCCGGCGACGGCGTGTGATACTTGAGAATGCTGACGGCATTTATTGAACCTGTACCTGATACTAGGTTACGAATATTATTTAACCAACTTTCTAAGTAGAGGTTATGTTTTAATACATTTTTTTTTGTTTAATTAAATAAATATTTTTTTTATTTTACGATTTTAATCTAGTGTAAAGTTTAAATACATATATATGAATTTAGTAAGGAGAAAAATAATCAATGACTATGGTATTGTTTAAAATAAATGGTATGATTTTCATTTAGGCTTTCCATGGATATTTCGTGAGAAGAAACCATCTTATATTTAGATATTTAATAGAGATACGAACTACTAAGCATGCTTACGATCTGATTATCCACGCGGTACCATGATACTAGGGTTATTTAAGAGGGGGCGTACCGCCAGGGAAAAATCAGAAATCACCCGCGCGCCCCGTACCTGCCGCGCTGATGCGTCTATTGCTGCCCCGCTCCTTCTCGCATAGTATATGCCCCGACAGTCAGATGAAACATGATGAATACCTATAGATAATTATAATAAGTGGAAAGAAAGACAAAATCTGTAAGTACCTATATTTGAAGATATAATTTTCGCTAGTAAGTCAGAGTTTCGAGAGCTATAACTGAAATATGACCTTCCGTTTTTTTACTAAATCACGTAAGGGTTGTAATTTAGCATAATAATGTCTAGTAAAAGGCTAAAGCAAAAAAACAGCTATAATCGAATTTAAACTTTTGTGAGACATATCTAAAATACTACTAATAAATCCACGGTTAAAAAATTAACGTATTAAATGTCACGACAGGCGACATGTTTCGAACTCTTCGGGAGTTCTTCTTCAAAACAAACATCGAAAACACTAATCCTGAAGAAGAACTCCTGAACAGTTCGAAACATGTCGCCTGTCGCGTCATTTAATACGTGAATTTATTAGTAGCATTAAAAAAAACTGTAATTTATTATGAAAACTTCGATCATGTTTATGAAAGCCAGATTTTCAGGCCACTGTGTGGCGGCCAAATTTTTCAATTCTGACCCCGTGTCATGGTTGGCCTTATCACGCGATAAGTGACAGGATAGAGCGTCCGTCACTGGCTGACACCGTTTGATAGAACGAGACGATGCCCCTATCTTGTCACTTATCGAGTCATAAGGCCGACCATGATACGGGGTCTGATCTCGGATTCGTACTTGGAGACAATGGAGACGCTTTGGCCCCTTAGTTATCAATTTTGAACATGCTCGTGTTAAAGAAAAACTGCAAAATTGTGTTCACTTTTTTTCATATAAAAATGTCCAACTTCGCTGGCAATAATTCGGGTGCAGACTCGAAAATTATTATTACTCCAAAGAAAGAAGGCAAAAAATATGCATAGTGAAGAAAATCCCATTCAGATATCTCAAAGAATTACGAAGCTACAACCGTTTTAATATTGCTTGTTAGAGAGAGAAAACGCAAACGGTGTGTGACGTCACATTACAGGATGCTGTTGGCAGGCCGCGTCGACGGCGTCGCCGACCACGATGCGCGCGGCACGTTGCCGTCTTCTGTGACGTCACATTCTTCCAGCGTCATCGTTTCAAATCAAGTTGCGTTTTGCGAAAAAGGGACAGAACACATCCCTTCTTAAAACTTTGGACACTTATAACTTCGTGATTATTTAACCTTTTGCGTTGATTTTTTCTCCATTTGACTAAATTTTTTATCCTTCTTCGAGAAAATATCACATTATTTTATTTAGTGTCTACGCCCCTATTGTTGGAATCTAAAAGCGTCACCCGTGATGACTTTAAAGAAAAACAATGTCAATAATTACCCGGTTCGCCCACGTATTAAACGTCACTACAGGCGACATGTTTCGAACTCTTCGGGAGTTCTTATTCAGGATTGAGTGTTTTCGCGGCGGTGTCGCTTGAATCACGACAAGATTCAAGCGACACCGCCGCGAAAACACTTACTTTATAGAGTACAAATTACTTTAATTACCCAAGGAATACCACTACCTACATTTTGTTGCTTAAAAAACCACCGGAGCTATAACTGAAATATGGCCTTCCGTTTTTTACTAAATCACGTAAGGGTTGTAAGCTAGCATAATAATGGCTAGTAAAAGCCTAAAGCAAAAAAAAGCTATAATCGAATTTATACTTTTGTGAGACATGTCTAAAATACTACTAATAAATCTACGGTTAAATTCACGCATTAAATGTCACAACAGGCGACATGTTTCGAACTTTTCGGGAGTTCTTCTTCAAAACAAACATCGAAAACACTCATCCTGAAGAAGAACTCCCGAAGTGTTCAAAACGTGTCGCCTGTCGTGTCGTTTAATACGTGAATTTAACCGTGAATTTATTAGTAGCATTAAAAAAAAACTATAATATATTATGAAAACTTCGATCATGTCTATGAAAGTCAGATTTTCAGGCCACCACTGTGTGGCGGCCAAATTTTTCAATTCTGATCTCGGATTCGTACTTGGAGACAATGGAGACGCTTTGGCCCTTTAGTTATCAATTTCGAACATATTAAAGAAAAAGTGCATAATAGGGAATATTAGGGATGTTACGGAGGCGGCTTTACCGGAGCCGGAGCCGGATCCGGAGTTTATTTTTTTTATTTAACGGAGTCGGATCCGGATCCGGAGGCGAAGTTGGAGCCGTTACCGAAGCCGGATCCGGAGCCGGATGCGGAGGTTTATCGGAGGCGGAGCCGGAGGTGTGAGATGTTTGATTTTTCGTCAACACATCTTGTATTCTAAGGGCGAGTAGCACCGACTTACGGTTACTGACCGATCAACGTTAAATATGGCGCCGGCAGCTGACACCCCATAGAAACTTGTCAAACTTTCCATACATTCAGATTTTAAGGCGCCGTAGGTTCAGCGAAGTTAAGCGAACAGAGTTTTTGAAACAATATAATGCGTCTGTTTATAACAATATGGTTTCAAAAAAATACGAATAGTAATCTTCAGGCTTTTCTGCAGGGAAATCAGTGCTTCGAAACATGATTAAGTAAATTTCGCTCGATAGAAAATAATCACGAACATGGGTCTAAAACACACAAAAATACACTTAAAATATTCGTAACAAATTATGCACAAAAGCTATGAATATTAAAATTGCTTCTAAAAATCGGCAATATCATGTTTGAAGGAAATCAGTGTTTACATTTCTATTTATTTAAACGGCCAAAAAATTAAAATTAAAAAACATGATATCCACGCTTCCGAGCACGCACTTTCATCTCGCTCACGCTTATGCTCAGTGAGAGGGAGAGAAGACCATGAACCTACGGCGCCTTAACGAACAGCGTTTACGATAACAGACGATTTGGTACAACCCCGCCTAATTTGTTTTTTTACCTCTTGAATAGGCGTAGAATTCGAACCTGAGGACACGGAGCTACCTTTTTTTCTGAGTCTGCTTTGGCAGTCTTCATATTCATACTCTTTATGGTGCAACGATTTTAGGTGGCCCTTATTCGTCCTTTCCTAGAATAATTACACTTTCTCACATAATTCACACTTTGCCGAGTTTGTACTTATATTGACAAAGTAATTCCATAGGGCACTAGTTTTAATAGTAGATTACTGCAGAGGCCGTGAAGTAAGGGATTGCTGGACGAGATTGGGGTAGACGGCCGAGTCGTAGACGAGGCCGAATACAACGAGTCCAGCAATCCCTGTTCCGGCCGAGGATTGTATAGTACTTTTCTCAAACGATGTGAGGAAATATTAAAATTAAAATAAATACTAGGTAATCAATTAAATAATAGGTAATTTGCGCCTTTTTTATTTTTTTTACATGCCATTTGAACAAGCCGTTCGAGCACCATGTTTAACCGCAGATAAAGTATAGTACCATAGATTATTTTTATTTTTTCTATGAAGCAAGTATGCTTAGTGTCTAGTGGTATTTTTTCTATGAAGCAAGTATGCTTACAGTGTCTAGTGGTGGTTGGCAGTATGTAAATTTTCCTTTGTCAGTTTAATATTAGTAAGCAAATTTAAAAAGTTAGAGTAGCGGACAATAATGGTTTTACTTAGGGTTTTCATACATTACTTCTTGGCGTAAGGCCAAGAAGTAATGTAGGGAGCCATAAACAAGTAACTTCACGTCTTCATTTCGTTATATTTACGCGTACATTTCCGAGCATGTTTGAGAAAACGTATTTTTTTAAACTAATATGACGCAACGCAATACCAACACGGAACTAACTGACGGAACTAACTGATTTATATTTTATATGAAATGGCCGCTGTACACATTAGGCCAACGTTGGCGCGTGAGCAGGATGCAGCTATACAAACTAAAGCCGGCTGTACTCATTGGGCCAACGTTTACGCGTGAGCAGAATGCAGCTATGCGTTAAAGGAAGAGGGCTTTATTTCGTTCTCATTAGTTTGCATAGCTGCATCCTGCTCACGCGCCAACGTTGGCCCAATGTGTACAGCCGGCTTAAGAAGTTAAGACAAAAAGCGGACGATCGTGAGTGATAGGTAAGTAATTCCCGGACAAGTCAAAACTCGTAGGCGTGCGCCGCGCTACCGCGACAAATGCAATACCTTCAGCTCCGGTATAACTTCGGTAAAAAATTAACGGAGGCGGAGGCGGAGGTGTAAAATAAAAAAATAGCGAAAGCGGAGGCGAATCCGAAGGTGTAAAACCGAACGGAAGTTCCGCCTTAACGGATGCGGAGGCGAAGCTCCGTAACATCCCTAGGGAATATGCATGTGATTTAGAAATGGACAAAAAAAATCACGTGTAATCTATATTGCTTAATAAATATACACACATGATAATTTTTTCAAATTATCATGTTTCTATTGATAAAATAAATTGTTTAAAAGTACTATTTTTCAATTTCCCTCGCAAATTTCCAAAACGCAACGCTATTGGCGGAGCGAAACGTGACGTCACCGTGCAGGTCGTTAGTATGATTATTGAAAGTTATTCGCATTGTTTGGCCGCTGTTTATGATAAATAATCAGTGTTTTTTGGTAAATGTTAACTGAAAGCAGTGGCTCCTTTTGAAAAAAGACCCGCCACAATGACTGAAAGCGGTTTTGTCAAGGCACAGTTGGATAATCTGCCTAAAATTCATGTGTTCATGATGACTAAATACGTACTTCGCAAATATTTGTGACTTTACGTCCGCTGAACTAAGAGAGGTAAAAGCTGCACAAGGTAAATAAGTTACAGATCCATATCCATCCATACTAATATTATAAATGCGAAAGTGTGTCTGTCTGTCTGTCGTCTGTCTGTCTGTTACCTCTTCACGCTTAAACCGCTGAACCGATTGCGATGAAATTTGGTATGGAGATAGTTTGAATCCCGGGGAAGGACATAGGATAGTTTTCATCCTAGAAATCACCCCCTAAGGGGATGAAATGGGGGGTTGAAGTTTGTATGGAGCTGCGATATAAACGATTTCCACGCGGACGGAGTCGCGGGCAGAAGCTAGTATTCAATAAATTTTCATATTCCTTGCTTTTTTTATACTCGTGAGTAATTACTAATTAGAACCTATTTTGGCGATTCAAATAGCTAGACTTTTAAACTACTTCAAATAGGTGTTTCTGTAGCGCGTCGGGTATGTTTGCTGCGGCGCGAGTGGATTGCTTTTACACAGTAATGCGCGGGCGCGCCGCATCCCTGATGCGTCGGGTGTGGGGCAGTCCCAACACCATCCTAAAGATGATAGCCGAGAGGGCAGACTGTCCCTATATGTTACACTGTGGAAGATTGCATGCTCCCACTAGTGTTATCAAATGGTAACCTCCTTAGTAAATTAACATTTAGTCTTTAAGTTATTCATAATCATAATACTAACAAAATATGTGTCTATGGTTACATGAAATAAAAGATTTTTTTTTTATTTATTTTTTATTTTTATTTTTTTTATTTTTTTTTTATTTATTTTTTATTTTTTTTTTTTTTATTTTTTTTTTATTTTTATTTTTTTTTATTTATTTTTTTTTTTTTTTTTTTTTGTTAAATAAGTGGAATAAAAAACTAGTACATATTTATCCATACTATATACTATTATACTATACTATATACTATAACTATATCCCTACTTCCATCCATACTATCTGTGGCCGACAGCCCACCGCTCCGACAGTGTCGACGGGGGTGACGCGAGTCACGCTTCACAGTCACCTAAGACTATCGCGCCTCTAGACAGAACTAGAGGGGCCCACCAATAACGCCTACGGGTATGACTACCGAGTCTGAAACTCGTAGCCCTGACGTGCCCGTGAATACCTGGATGAACCTAGGTTACCTATAATAATAAGACTGTTTACGAATGAATAAGAAATATTTATTAAACGAATTCACACTGATTAATACTATTATAATTTACAACTTTCCCTATCACTGCCCTAATTCCTATCACTGCCCTAACACTTTCCCTATCACTTTCCCTATGTATTTTCCTAAGACTTCTTCTAGTAGTTGCTTCCTCCTTGGGAGCTTGGATCAGACACAATTTGGAATGGGTATAAACCCTCTATTTATACTGAATCTATCATGAATAAACAATATATTTTCTCTCAAGCTAATTGGGTGCTTTTTACGCCCCTTTCCTTACGAATGAGTTTACTTTTACAATTCACCCCGAGTGGGCTACCTTTATCTAGATTTAAATACTGTTACTAGTTAGGCTAGTTTGAATGGAACGTCTTAAAACACTGTGCGTTCATTAGATATGATTTTACGTTTTACTACTAATTATTAATTATATATAATTTGGTAAATATGCTAATTATTCTGGACTTATTTTAAGTTTAAACAATAAGTACAAAGGGTAGGTGCATAGGCATATTACCATAAGCAGGGGCTCGTTTAGCCCGTCATTTTGACATCTGTAGCGTACCTGTACGGCTAAGGGTTACTGAGATATAACAAGGAATGTCTCTAATTGATAAGCGATAATTACGTAACTGGATTAAATTCCTGCATTCCGGCAATCTATTTTTAGCCAATGACACAGTTACGTATATTACTGTCTCCCTCACTCGGCTGGTCTTCGCTTCGGTCCGCCTGGGCTGATACACACGTAGTGGGGCTGTGCTGCTCTCTTCATCAGGCTGTCTCGCTCTGGCATGGTGTGACGAGGGCTTCTTGGTACGACATTGAGATATAGTCGATTTGAAAGAATGTGAAAACGTGATTATCGCTCATTTACATGTACTGATATTAATCCCAAACACTTGGATTACAGCTTATGGCTTGTTATGTATTAAATATGATTTTACTGAATACTTTAAGTTATGTGTTCTTTAATACACTTTACAAACATGATTTCCCTAATGGGGTCTTTCTATGAGGATTTGGGGTAAATGAGTGCCAGCGGCGAAGGGCATTTATTTATACATATCATAACACAAATGGTTTAATAGTTAACTTAGATTATTGAAGCGTAGTTTTCCGTCGCTCTGGTTGGGCCGGTGGCTTCTTTGTAGTTGCGGGTCGCGGACCTCGCGATGTGCCGGCGTTAGGCTGCCTGGGTCGGGATGCGTATTTGTGAGGTTCCATCGCTCACAATCCTCCCCTTTTAGTATGAGACGCAGTGTCATACTATAAAATCGTAACGTAGAGCGATGGCGTTTTGTTGCGTTATACACTGATTCGAGAACGTTACGTTTATGTCTTTAATGTTGCACTGATATTATTCACTTTTATTTATTTGATAGTTCAGTTTTACTTACTGTTTTTTATTCACTTTTATTTCACTTTAACTTTTACTAAAACCACCAGCTGCTCGGGTCATAGGGCTCCGGCTCCCCTTTGTTTGGCGGTATGGTTTTTATATAGATATTTTCCTTATCTGTTTGCACTACTTTTATTAGTATTGATATTTTAACACTGAGTTTATCTTGAGCCTTTTCTCTGGCTTTCTTACACGCCGCTTCTACTAGCGCGGTGGGTGGTCGCGCTATATATAATTTCCTATCTGGCATCTTCACTTGCGGCGGCGGTGGTGGGTTTGCGACGAGCTGTGCTGCTGTCGGTGGGTGGGCGAGGCGTCCTCGGCGCCACGCTGCTTTTGCTGCTTTTGCAGTTTTCTTCTGTTCGGGGGCTGCCTCTGCATTGTTGCCTCCCGTTGATTTCACATTAGAGTGATACGTCCAGGCTTCTGTTGCTCTGGGTGTGGGCACGGTGCATTTCTTCGTTGACTCTGGCGCTCTCGGCGCTCTGTTTATGTAGAGGGCGGCTGCTCTTGCTGCAGCGACGCGTATCGCGTAATTAGGGACTCTCCCTTCAAATGGCTTTTTAGCCTCAACACTTGGTGGACCTCGCGGGTCTATTCTCTCACGAATAATATTCTTCTTTATTTCCTCTATTCTTCTTGCCCATTCTTGTTTCTTCAATAATACCTCTCTCTCAAATTCAGCTCTTTCCCGAGCGATTTGTTGTATTGCCTCTTGCAATTTATGCACCGTGCCGATTTCCAGGTCCCTCTGTGGTGCCTGCTCCTGGGTTGGGTCCCGGCAGTGGGACCCATAAAAGTTGAGGGGCCTGGATGCTGATTTACTGATATTTGCTCCGTTGTTGCTTCCGAATTGTTCATCCCGCAGGGTTCTAGAAGTTGAGACGTCACACCTTGCGGTCTCCCGACGCCTCACAAAGCCTGTTCCTTTTTTGTCACGTCCGACCGTAGTCGACGGAAATATACCTGTGTGGCCTCCTGCGCCTGCTCTTAACAGATCCCCAGGACAGCTCACCTGACGCGCCATTCAAAATTCTCGGACTCGCACCCGGACCGGAATATGGCCCCACGCCAATACCTAAAATGATTGCCGTGAAACACGTTACTATATGCGAAGGCTACTACCTCGACGAAAAAACCGAATTATTCGGTGAGAAGGACTCGTGGGCAACTTCGATACTTTTTCGGAAGCGGATTCTAATTTTAAGATCAAAACTGAATTTAAACTGGTAAAAAACTGATTCTAAGTTAAACTGACTGGAACTATATTTAAAGACTATTTGCTGACTATTTCTTTCTTGCTGACTGTTTCTTTCTTGCTGACTGTTTCTTTCTTGCTGACTGTTTGGTTTTCTTCTTGTTCACTAGTAGTTTACTTGTTGGAGCTTGGAGCAGACACAATTTGGAATGGGTATAAACCCTCTATTTATACTGAATCTATCATGAATAAACAATATATTTTCTCTCAAGCTAATTGGGTGCTTTTTACGCCCCTTTCCTTACGAATGAGTTTACTTTTACAATTCACCCCGAGTGGGCTACCTTTATCTAGATTTAAATACTGTTACTAGTTAGGCTAGTTTGAATGGAACGTCTTAAAACACTGTGCGTTCATTAGATATGATTTTACGTTTTACTACTAATTATTAATTATATATAATTTGGTAAATATGCTAATTATTCTGGACTTATTTTAAGTTTAAACAATAAGTACAAAGGGTAGGTGCATAGGCATATTACCATAAGCAGGGGCTCGTTTAGCCCGTCATTTTGACATATGTAGCGTACCTGTACGGCTAAGGGTTACTGAGATATAACAAGGAATGTCTCTAATTGATAAGCGATAATTACGTAACTGGATTAAATTCCTGCATTCCGGCAATCTATTTTTAGCCAATGACACAGTTACGTATATTACTGTCTCCCTCACTCGGCTGGTCTTCGCTTCGGTCCGCCTGGGCTGATACACACGTAGTGGGGCTGTGCTGCTCTCTTCATCAGGCTGTCTCGCTCTGGCATGGTGTGACGAGGGCTTCTTGGTACGACATTGAGATATAGTCGATTTGAAAGAATGTGAAAACGTGATTATCGCTCATTTACATGTACTGATATTAATCCCAAACACTTGGATTACAGCTTATGGCTTGTTATGTATTAAATATGATTTTACTGAATACTTTAAGTTATGTGTTCTTTAATACACTTTACAAACATGATTTCCCTAATGGGGTCTTTCTATGAGGATTTGGGGTAAATGAGTGCCAGCGGCGAAGGGCATTTATTTATACATATCATAACACAAATGGTTTAATAGTTAACTTAGATTATTGAAGCGTAGTTTTCCGTCGCTCTGGTTGGGCCGGTGGCTTCTTTGTAGTTGCGGGTCGCGGACCTCGCGATGTGCCGGCGTTAGGCTGCCTGGGTCGGGATGCGTATTTGTGAGGTTCCATCGCTCACACTATCCATACTATATACTATCCATACTTATCCATACTTCCATACTAATATTATAAATGCGAAAGGGTGTCTGTCTGTCTGTCTGTCTGTTACCTCTTCACGCTTAAACCGCTGAACCGATTTGGATGAAATTTGGTATAGAGATAGTTTGAGTCCTGGGGAAGGACATAGAATACATTTTATCCCGGAAATCACCCCCCAAGGGGATGAAGTGGGGGGTGAAAGTTTGTTGGAGCTACGATATAAACGAGTTCCACGCGGACGGAGTCGCGGGCAGAAGCTAGTATATACTATATACTATATATACTATATACTATAATATTATAAATGCGAAAGTGTGTCTGTCTGTCTGTCTGTTACCTCTTCACGCTTAAACCGCTGAACCGATTTGGATGAATTTTGGTATAGAGATAGTTTGAGTCCCGGGAAAGGACATACGATAGTTTTTATCCCGGAAATCATCCCCCAAGGGGATAACGTGGGGGGTTGAAAGTTTGTATGGAGCTACGATACAAACGAGTTCCACGCGGACGGAGTCGCGGGCAGAAGCTAGTATTATATAATCAAAGATATGTAGGTAAGTACCTATTAGGAATATTAAATTTTAATAGAATAATAAAAGATTTTAAGTACTTACATATTTAATACTCACGTCGAAATGATCTTCACAACAATATAAACTACTCAAGCACGATACATTATCTCTCCTCATCGCCTTACACCACTTTATCCTTATATTTGCACCTTTGGGCATGGGTATGAAAATATTTGCAGTTTTAACTTGTAATGTTATTTTCACACATAGGGACAATACAATATTTATAATAAGCTTTTGTGTGCTCTTCCATTACAATAAGTTGATCTTATAAGCTTTAATCACTCACATTTATTAAAAGTGTGAATCAAACACTTTGTTGTTAATTTGTTCTTAGTGCACACTGCACGGTGACGTCACAAATGAGCGCGCCAAAATGGTGGCGTTTTGATCGTCCGAAAATTATAGTAGTTTTAATTATTTATTTTTAGCTTATTTAATAATATTGTGATAGTGTTATATTTTTTTCCGTTTATATAATTACTTATAGAATAGATAAAAAAAAAAAAAAAATCATGAATATTCCCTATTATGTTCACATTTTTAATATCAAAATGTCCAAGTTCGCAGGCAATAATTGTTGGAATCTGCACTCTCGATAACCCTAAAAGCGACACCCGTGATGACTTTAAAGAAAAACAATGTCAATAATGTCACTACGGCGACATGTTCCGAACTCTTCGGAAGTTCTTCTTCAGGATGAGTGTTTTCGCGGCAGTGTCGCTTGAATCACGACAAGATTCAAGCGACACCGCCGCAAAAACACTCATCCTTTAGAAGAATTCCCGAAGAGTTCGAAACATGTCGCCCGTAGTGACATTTAATACGTGAGTTGAACCGTGTAATTATTAATATTGTTTCAACACGTCTCACGAAAGTTTAAATTCGAAAAGCAATGTCCGCCATCTTGGAATTCAAAATGGACATCATTTCTAGAATCTTCACCCTCGAGAAGCTAGCCAATGTATGTTGTTCTTTAAAAAAAACGCGCATTTTAATTTACAACAAATGTTTCAAAAATTTTAAATAATGCGACCACTTTTTGAAATATTTCTGACTATGAATTCGTATTTAGACCTCTTAGACATCGATTTTGAACATAACCGGATTTATTCTCAACTAGCGATCCGCTCCGGCTTCGCACGGATACTAAATTATACAATATATAAACCTTCTTCTTGAATCACTCTATCTAATAAAAAAAACCGCATCAAAATCCGTTGCGTAGTTTTAAAGATCTAAGCATACATAGGGACAGACAGCGGGAAGCGACTTTGTTTTATACTATGTATGATAGTGATAATCTTTCATAAAGTAAATACACGATCGACAGAAAAATGTTCGTCTAGTTTTGCATGTACCGCACAAATTATTCTAAGAAGCCGGTCACCGGCCGATTGCTGCGTAATCTTATAGTTGTATTTTGAACTTTAAGATCTACATGTTAAGGTCGACTTTTAAATATGTTATTACAAAATGTAGCAAAATATCTACTGGAATGGAATGATACGTTCATTCACTGGACGAATATACTGGGTCACAATATTATTGAAATAATTATGTTCATCGTGCTGTCGTGAGAGCACAGAACGTAGTCCTCTCGTCTCAGCGGAGCGATTGTGACTGACTCCGCCCGCCAACGGCAACAGAAGATATACAGAACCGCACGAAACACGCGACGGGAGAAAGGGTATCGCGCTTAATTAAAAAAAGGCCTATACGCCAAATACGTTTCACCTCAATAAGTCTGAAAAGGGACTACATAAAAATACCCCGCTAGTACTTTCATTAGGTAATGTGAAAAGCTATTATACACTCAACTTTTACTTAATTTATATCACAGACCACTTAACCTATAGACCCCGCTTACTAAGGCGCCCGCGTGAGCCAAGCTTAATCATAAAAAGCACCAAGCAGCTACCACGCCCCCAAACATTCTTTTAGTACGCGGTCGACCGTTCACGAAGTAACATGCAATATTCAACTGCTTTCTTGGCTTTAAAGTATACAAAATATGCCTAATTATATGGTGAAACTGTGTGGAAAGTGTAGAATGACATCTAGTCGTCAAAAGGATGAGATTTCATTTCACAGGTAAGCAGGTTTTTTCTTTTTACAACGAAAAAACAATAATAATTTAAAATTTCAATTTATAAAGTAAAAGTTTCTTAACGTGGCGACGCGTTGATGTCTTTCAACGGCTGTCTTTTTCTTTCGCTTACAATTTTGTGTAATTCCGTCTTTGTCGCACCATTGCAGTGTCTTAATTAGTGATGTGACTGATCGATTACTTACGTCACCGATATCCGTAAAACAATATTGAAGTGTTAATACCTAGCGTACAGAACGAACTTGTATTATTGATATAAATACTACTAATACTGTATATATTTATGAGAGGTTTATTGTATTTGTAAATAATCGTTTGTTTTGTTTTTGAGTATATTGTTTTACAAAACTCTAATAGTGATATTTATTTCTATACATGCATTGAAGATGTTTAAAAGAAAATCGTCCGCTTTAGCCTAGTTGGTAGTGACCCTGCCTACGAAGCAAGAGGTCCTGGGTTCGAATCCCGGCAAGGGCATTTACTTGTGTGATGAGCACGAATATTTGTTCCTGAGTCATGGATGTTTTCTATGTATTTAAGTATGTATTCATCTATATACTCGTAAGTATGTTTGTCGTCGTCTAGTACCCATAGTACAAGCTTTGCTTAGTTTGGGACTAGGTCAAGTTGTGTAAGATTGTCCCTTAATATTTATTTATTATTTTAAAATGGAAATTCGCGGATTCAAAAACCAATTTTGAATAATAATTAATAATAAGTTGTTTTTTTCTAGTAATAAAGGTGCAACAGATGATGCGATGATATTTTTAACGTTTTTCAGATTTCCAAAATGTTCTACACAAAACCAAATTTGGATAGACGCCACAAAACAGTCACAAAAATGGATTCCTGCCACAAGCAGCGTAATTTGTTCGCGGCACTTCAAACCAGTGTTTCAAATACACGAATAACAACAGACGCTTGTTGTTCAAATCCGAAACCAATAAAATATGATATTCTCTTTAATGTTAAATTTCATTCCAATTAAAAATATTTACATTTATATTCTGTAGTATTATTTTCGAGTGTGTCCCATCACTAACCAAAACGGTGCGCGTCACGTGGGAATCGTGTGATTGCTCGTTGACCTTGAGATAGCCAATCACAGTTCACTTGTCGCCCCCCGCGCCCCGCCAATTTGGCATAATGAGATACTAGACAAAGTTTTATGAAGTGGAGTCTATAGGTTAAGTGGTCTGTGATTTATATGCACGGGAACCTCACACTATTGACATTGAGTAAAAATAAGACATGTTTTGGCGGTTCTTTTCTATCAAGGCAATTTTGGTTTTGTATGGTTTTGTTCAGACGATTCAATTGCAAATATGATGTAGTTTTGGTATGTTCTTTTTCCTGGCATTCGCTTTAGTTTGTCATAGGTAAATATTCAATCTAAGAACCCCGATTTCGCGGAGCGCCCCCTCTTAACCGACTTTCTAAGTAGCGTTGTATTAATACATTTTTTGATTAATAAAACCAGATTTTTTCTTTTGTGAAAGAGAATGGTAATCAATCAAAAACCAGGGATATTCAATAGAGATATGAACTTATGAAAACGATAGTGATGATTATATTTACTAAAATTAAAAGGTTTATCAGTTAAATATGTACTCGTTGTAACAGGCATATTTACACGTGTTGCAATATCAGCAATCGGCGATTGTATTTGATAATTCGATACTATGTCGGCGCTTTGTGGTAAACAAGTGACAGCGTATTTGGAATACAATTTATGTACTTAAATTTATAAAATAATATTTTCTATAAAAATAATAACATTAAGGTCTAAAGTTGAATGTTCAAACTTGGTTGTTTAGTCATACTATAATTCTTATTTCGGCTAAATACCGATTCATCAAATATTTACTATAAAACATAGCATTTCTTTTGCGTCTATTTCTTTACAATTCCGCATTGTGCTTTAAAGCTGTTCGTTATTTTTGTTAAGTGAAGCTACTACAACTGCCGACTTCATTTAAAATGTTAGTAAGTATCCTATTTATTTAATTTCTAAAAATTGTTAAGTGTAGTGCTCTATTTTTATTTTATTTTTTTGAAGGTCTGACTCCGAATGTTCTACTTACACGCGCACACCCTCACCTGAGCCGAAGAAACCTACAAAGAATATTAAGAAAAGGAAATCGTTCTCAGCATCAAGGTATTTCATTTATTTTATATTCATCATCATAGACATAAGCCTCCCCAGAAGCTGTCAATTTTATATAAAAATAAAATAATCTTTTTAATTATATTTAAAGCTCAAATACGTTTTTTTCTTATTTTTAGGTTTGAATTTGAAACAGCAAATCAGCGGCCTCGCACGCCATCACCAGTATCCCGAAAGAAAAAACCAAGCAACAAAGTTCGTGCTTCAACCAGTAAAAACAAGAATTCGGGCTCTAGGTACTAAATTTACTCGTTGTTTTTAAAGTAGTAGTTTTAGTTTATGTGATTATGCAACTATAACATAATGCATTTGTTAGAGATATTTAATGTATTTTTTCTTTTTTCCAGTTCTTCCAAAAAATCAGCCGAAACCGATATCTTCAAAATTATAAGAGAAGAAGAGAAGATCACCGACAACCAAAAATTGGGAACCGTCAAGACATCTTCATCGTTTACCAGTCGTATATCTACGGGTTCTTCACGACGTACTACGATAACGGACGGTAACTTTTTAATTGATTTAAAAGTGTATAACAGTGAGGATTATCAAAAAACTGACCCCGGAGAACCTTTTAAAAAGGCGTTAGCGTCGGTTAAATTGCAGTGTAAGGAGGATTCTTCTGAGTGGAATCAAATGCAAAAGTTTTTAGGCCAAACCTTTAATATTTTTGAGGATTATGACCCTGTTTATTTTAATAATTATAAAAAAACTAGGTTAATATATTCAAGTCTCTTATAATAACAGAATTAATTTTAATCAGTTATTTTTAATCAAAAGTAGTTTGTTTCATTATTGCAACACATTCGCATATTTTACGTTGTTCATTAAAGCAAGTTGTGATAGCAAAGGGTGGATATGTCTATTATAAAATTTGGAGTATGATTTTTACATTAAAAACATATCGCGCTGTTATCTAAATATATTGTATTCCGAAATATAATTTTTAAAGACTCCATATTTTGACATTATGTATATTTTATGTACAATAACGTTTATATGAATAAACATTTTAATTAAAATTAAAATAAGATAATGATCCTTTTCTGTTATATATTAAAAAAGTAATTTCAAATGTAGCAATTGTATTCCGTAACTATTTGATATTTATTTAAAGGCTTATCCACACTTTGCATAGTGTTCACCATCAATTGCATTCAAAATGAGGAGCCAGCCGAGTTTTGATTAATATAACGTATGCAAATAGTGAACCTATATAGCTGGGTTAGAAATAATAATTTAATTCGTGTTTGACAAACTACTTTTTAAAATAGTCTACTACGTTTAGCTACTTTTTGTATTATAATAATTCATTATGCCTTTTTGTGTTCCGTGTAGTACGTCTGTAGAAAAAAATAAATGGATAGGTCATCTTCGAAGCAATACGCATAAAACAATTGTAAATTCTAACAATGTACTTAATGATGGCGTTGATGTAGTAGAGTCAGCATTTCGGATGCGCATTGCCACTTATCGTATTACAGCAAGCAATGATCAAAGTCTGGGATCTATCGATGCATTTATGAACTCTATCCGTAACAAAATAAAACGACTTTTAGATAATTCTCTTATGAAACATACGTGCGTGAAAGTAAATTTCGAACTCTTTGGAATGTTCTTAATGTTTAAAGATAATAGTCAATCAATGAAATCATTTGGAACTAAAAATAAAATTTTATACCGAGGTTATGATTTTGAGGCACTGTTTTGCGAGCTCGTTAACCGCCTCAAGAAAAAATCTGAGGAGTTTCAAGACCGTGATAGTGGATGGGCTTTTGTTAGTAACTCACATTTAGAGATTAACATAAACAAGTATCAACCATTACGAGGTTCGAGCTATGTTGACCTGCCAAAGTTCATAAAAAACAAGAAAGCATGTCTAAATATACAAATCAACGACCAATGCTGTTTTTTGTGGTGTGTAACAGCGGCTTTGCATCCTTCTATTAAACACCCTGAAAGAGTATCATCTTATCCTAATTTTCGTGACGTTTTGAATATTTCCCAAATTTCTTTTCCAGTCACATTTGATGACATTAGAATATTTGAGAAGAACAACCCGGTGATTTCATTAACGATTTTTGGTTTAAAAAATAATAAAATTGTTGTGGGCCCCCTTTACAAGTCTGAAGTATCCAGTAATCAGAAAAGTAGAAAAAATATAAACCTACTTTTAATAGACGATGACAGCCACCCACCGCATTATGTCCTAATCAAAGATTTGAGTCGTCTTGTGCGTAGACAAGTAACGAAACATAATAGTAAGATATACTTTTGCGAAACCTGTCTGTTATTTTTTCTTACACAGGAGGAAGTTGCAAATCACTTGTGTACTGGAGTAGTTACTGTTTTACCAGAAAAGGGAACCGTAATTAAATTCAAGCATTTCGATCGTAAATAGAATGTTCCATTCGTTATATATGCAGATTTTGAATCGTTACTAAAACCAACTGAAACTAGTGCCTCTGATACTGATACTAGTGATACTACTGATAGACACACCTCCAACACTACAACTTTGCATCATCATATACCAGCTGCCTTTGGATATTATATTGTTTGTAATCCAGATCCAAGTCATAATCGTTATTTTTCTTATCGCGGTACTGATTGTGTTGATAGATTTATTGAAGAAATCTATAAAGATGTTGCTAAAATTTATAGAGTTTTGAACACAAATACACCAATAATATTCAATGAAAATGACGAGCTAAACTTTTTGAACGCTAAACGTTGTCATATTTGTAACCATTTTCTATTCTCTGATCGGGTACGGGATCACTGCCACATTACAGGAAGCTATCGAGGAGCAGCACATAACCTGTGTAATTTACAGTATAAACATCCTAGTTTTGTACCTATATTTTTTCACAACCTATCTGGTTATGATTGTCATTTATTTATTAAAAACTAGGCGAGGCATCTGGAAACGTGAAAGTTATACCTAAAACCAAAGAAAACTATATTTCTTTTACTAAATTTATTCCCATCGATAACGAGTATTTCCAGCTTCGTTTCGTAGATTCTTTCAAATTTCTAGACACAAGTTTGGAGAAACTAACTAAGACTATGCAGAAATCTGACTTTATTAATTTACGTAAATACTTTTGTAATGATAAGGAGTTCGATTTACTTACACGAAAAGGCGTGTTTCCCTATGAGTATATGAATAAATGGCAATGTTTTGAAGAAAAATACCTTCCATCTATTGACTATTTTAATAATTCGCTTACTAATGAGAAAGTTTCTATAAAAGATTATGACCATGCGCAATCAGTGTGGAACCAGTTCAAAATACGTAATTTAGGCGAATATACAGACCTTTATTTGATAACCGATGTTCTTCTTTTAACCGATATTTTTGAAAAGTTTCGCGCTACTTGCAAACAACACTATGACTTGGAACCGGCTTTTTATTTAACTACACCTTTATCGTTTGATGCCATGCTTCTGAAAACTGGTATTGAATTAGAGCTTATAGATGACTTTAACATGCTCAAAATGATTCAATCTGGCATTAGAGGAGGAGTCTGTATGGCATCTCTACGGTATGCTAAGGCTAATAATATATACTTACCTCACTTTGATCCCTCTCAGATAGACTCATTTCTAATTTATATTGACTGTAATAATTTGTATGGTTATAGCATGTGCCAGTATATGCCATTATCAAACTTTAGATTTCTACACAACCGTGAAATTAATGCTTTAAATATTACTCAAATTCCTGATGATTCGGATTATGGTTTTATTCTAGAAGTGGATATTATTTACTCAAAAGATTTACATGCCAAACATAATGATTTACCATTTTGTCCCGAAAAATGTATTCCACCAGGTGGAACGCATTATAAACTTGTACCTAATCTATATGACAAATACTCGTATGTGATTCATTATATACATTTGAAAACGTGTCTTAAACACGGTTTACAATTAAAAAAGATA
The DNA here is from genome assembly GCA_947578815.1 of Epinotia ramella. Lineage (NCBI taxonomy): Eukaryota > Metazoa > Arthropoda > Insecta > Lepidoptera > Tortricidae > Epinotia > Epinotia ramella. Next base: position 13,737 of record CANPUT010000011.1, on the reverse strand, counting down.
CATAGGGTAATTACATTTAAACAATCCTTTTACTTGAAACAATATATTGATATGAATACAAGGTTACGTCAAGAGGCAACGTCTGTTTTTGAACAAGACTTTTGTAAATTTATGAATAATAGTATATTTGGTAAAACTTTAGAAAATACCGAGAAAAGGGTCGATGTGCGCGTAGTTAATCAGTGGGCTGATAATGATAACAAAACAAAAAAGAAAATCACAGCTGATAGATTGATTGCATAGCCAAATTTTCACAGTGCATCAGTTTTTACTGAAAATTTGGTTGCAATTCAGTTGAAGCCAGATCTCATAATTTTGGACAAACCAATTTACATTGGTTTCGCTGTACTAGAGTTATCTAAAAGTCATATGTATGATTTTCATTATTCGGTATTTAAACGCTTTTATGATAGTCGTCTACAAATGTGCTACACGGACACAGATAGTTTTCTTTATTATATACAGACAAAAGACTATTTCAAAGATTTAAGAATGCATTTTTTGTCTTATTTCGATACTAGTTGTTACGATGTTGGGAATAAATTTTTGTTACCAGTGCAAAATAAAAAAGTCCCAGGACTATTTAAAGATGAAATGGAAGGAGACATGGTTAAAGAATTTGTAGCACTGCGTTCAAAAGTTTATTCTATTAAAACCATCGGTGTTGTTAAACCACATGTTATTAAAAAAGCTAAGGGAGTGAAAAAAGCTGTTATACGAAATTTAAAGTTTTCGCAATACGAGAAATCATTATTTCAAAGAGATATAATAAAGAAAAATATATTATTTAAGTCGATCAAACATTAAATATTTACCCAAAGTGTAAATAAAGTTGCTCTATCAGCTAAAGATGATAAGCGGCTGATATCTGATAACCAAATATCCACGAAAGCTTGGGGACATACCTCAATACTTAATGTTTAATTGATTATTCATTGTCATAAGCATATAAATTAAAGAGAATTAACGTATCAATTATGTGTCCTGAAGTAATTTTATCTTCCTTCTTTCTTTCTTTCTCCATTGTATGATAAATAAATGTATTATCTTACTATTTTGTTGTTTTCCTTATAATTAACCTGAAACCTTTTTATATATAGTTTATTTATATAAGTTTTCTTATTAAACCACATGGTGTAATGAATAAGAAACAAGTTGCGACTTGCGACGCGTGTATAACACGTGTAAAGTTAAAGATCATATAACACTACCTATTGCGCATTTACATTTTTGCTGAACAGACAGTAGCTAACCTTTATAAGCGCATAGTATTTTTAATTGCTTACATTTGAATAGCATCAAACGCTTCTTCGTTATCTACTCGCGACCAAAGACCTGGTAAGTATTTTTTTTTTTTTGTTTGTTTTTGACTACCGTTTAAACAACTAGGGAACAAACGAAATTATTTTATGAATGATTTTTTATTTGTTTTGAGTAGTGACACTATAAGTGGTCATGTGGTTTAGAGGTAATGACGTTAGCCGAGTAAGCTGAAGGCGTGGGTTCGAGTCCCCGTTCGGCCACCGGAGGACTTGATCACTTTTTCTTTGGTGTTTATTGTAATCAAAATAAATAGTTATAACTTAGCACCAACACTTGAATAAGAAATGTGACGGAAATAACCGATAATGTTTAGGTACTTACAAGCGTCCGTAAGGAAGTTGTTGTTCTAACTCTATACGCACTCGTAGAACTCGTATTATCGAAATTAGTGCACTTCACCACTCAATTATTATTTTTTTACAAACCCGATTAACATTACCCGCCGTTCCTGCAGAATGATCGGAAGACTCCAATGGGCTCAGTCATGCCTAGAGTGTCAACGAGCTAAGGTTTCAAGACATACTTCTGCACCCCTTGGTCATATTACACAACCATCTGGTCGTTTCCAGCATATTCACATCGATATCATTGGTCCGCTGCCGATTGGCAAAGAATTCCGTTATTGCCTAACTGCCATAGATAGAGTTTCGAGGTGGCCGGAGGTCTGGCCCATCTCGTTTTGGCGTACCGTCAATAATAACAACAGATCAAGGATCTCAATTTGAGTCTGATCTGTTCCGACGACTCACACAGACATTGTCTTCAAAACGCATCAGGACGACTGCTTGTCACCCTTGTTCTAATGGCATAATTGAACGGGTGCACCGCCAACTGAAAGCGGCCCTCATGTGCCATACCGACTCGTGGGTAAAGGCCCTACCTTTGGTCCTGCTCGGCATGCGAACAGCATTTAAAGATGACCTCAAAGCTACGGCAGCAAAAATGCTCTACGGCGAATCCTTACGTTTACCAGGAGAGATGTTCGCACCCGCCTCAGGCCAAAGAGAGGACCCAGCCGATTACGTCACTCAACTTCGCCGACGAATGGCGGCTCTTCGTCCTGTCCCAGCTTCACGTCATTCAAAGCCAGTAATTTTCATTTCTATGGCTTTATCATCAGCGTCTCACGTTTTCTTGCGCGACGACACAGTTCGTTGCCCACTACAACCGCCTTACTCAGGTCCTTATAAAATTTTATCTCGCTCTGACGATGGCAAAACATTGACCCTTAACTTCAAGGGCAGGAAAGTTGTAGTAAGCATCGACCGCGTAAAACCAGCTTTTATTGAGGTTGGCAACGAATTTCATGCCAACACTGAAGCACACAACGGTGTACAACCCTCGGTGCCGGCTAAATTGACGCATCATAGATCTCCTACTTGTCCTAGCTTGCCTGAGTTTTGTCCTAGCGAAAAAACGGCGAAAACGCCTGCAGGGGCCACTACCCAAAGAATCCAGCCACCGATGACGCGGTCCGGCCGCAAGGTAACCTTTAGTAAACGCGAAGATTTTTGTTATTATTAATTTGATGATTTATTTTTCTCCGTGGGGGGGTGGTGTGGCGACCTCCTTGTAACCACTTTGGAGGTGAAGTGGGCGGTCGACGACGGTATATAAAACTCATGCGACCATACTAAGCAGGGTTTATTACTGTAGTAAATAACCACGTACAATCGGTATTGAACGACAAACAATAACTTATGTATCTAGGACATAACGACGTATATTTTCTTATGTCACCCTCTTCTGTTCTCATCTGACAGCAGAGGAAAAACATGCCATACAAAACAAGGTGGCTTACCAAGCTTACAAGGAGGTCGCCACACATTTTAATGTCAAATCTTATCCACTCGTAAAATTTCATTATTTCTTCATAAGTTGGAAGCACATCTTTCAAATCACTAGTATTGCCAAATACAGGACATTTCCAAGCTTTTCGAGTACGATTCATTCAAAAAAATCACAATAACACACTTTCTTCTCGTTAAGCACAGCGCAACTAAACGACTGAAATAATACATTTTCGGGCGGTACTTAAAAAAATCAAATTTACCCTCGAGTACTTTGTTTACGTTTCCGATGTTGTTTTTGCGATTTAATATGGTCATTGTATAAATATAAGCAGTTTTAAAAGTATAAGTAGTGTACCCTAAGTATGTTGACAATTTGTTTAAAAATTTGCAAATTGACTAACATTTTCGATTTTTTAAGCCTAATCCGGAGGCAGTTCCAGTAAATAAATTGCAGTAATATTTTACACACGTTATATTAACACTAATTAGCACCATATTACGTCTATTAGAATCCAAAATTTCGAAAAAAAGTTTTTTGACCCACCCTAATGCGCATATCGCCGCCCTAGCCGGAAAACTTAGTTCGGCAGCCTATGCAGTAAGACGCATAAGGCAGTTAACAAACGTTGAGACGGCTAGGCTGGTGTACTACAGTTACTTCCACAGTGTTATGTCCTACGGAATCCTGTTGTGGGGGAAGGCGGCTGATATCCAGACTGTATTCGTGCTACAGAAACGAGCTGTACGCTCCATATACGAACTAAAAGCTCGAGATTCTCTCAGGGACAAATTTAAGGAGGCAAACATTCTTACTGTAGCATGCCAATACATTCTTGAGAATATCATGTATGTGCGGAAAAACCTTCACGAGCTCAAACTCAACAGTGATATCCACGACTTCAACACCAGAAGTAAAAACAAGATCGCAGTGAAGGCCAGTCGTCTCCGCAAGGTTAGCACGTCGTTCGTGAGGAACTGCATACGTTTTTACAATAAAATACCCACCGAAATTCTTAATTTACCGTTCAGTAAATTTAAGTCTCATGTTAAAAGTAATTTGCTAAGCAAGGCGTCATCAATGATTACTGTCAATGATTTCTTGAACGATAGAAATGCCTTTAAGCCAGTAGTAGGCTAATTCTATTAGGAATATACCTAAATACATGTAATAATTATAAGTACCTACCTGAAATAACTGTTCCGTTTTATGTAAGAAGAGAGCGCGTAATGCTGTTTCTCGCCGAACAAGTCGCTTAATCTTTGTTATTATCAATGTCCGGTGGCTTGAATATGTCATGCTCGCTTAAAGGGCTTTGCTTACGGTGGCGTCGTTGATCGGGTCGCCACCTTCCCTAACATATGGTTGAGGGAGGCGATGGCTGAGATATGCGTCATACTCGTGATCGGGTGCTGTTTGTGGAGTCCGGACTGTTCATGCTTGCAAGGGCATAGTACTTAAATACTAGTGTTGTTATTATTATTATCGTATTGACGAGAGACATCATTCTGATCTTGACACGTTTTATTGTTATTGACCCTGTACATCTCTGACAATATTACATTAATGTTCCTTTTTTCGTTTTGTTTTGACGCTTAGAGACCGTATACATCTCTACAAACACTAGAATGATTATTCATTGTATTGGACGCTCAGAGACCTTATACATCTCTGGAATACTGAATTAATATCATTAACTTCTTGTTAATGCTGATACAGACCTTATATCGAATGTAATGGTCATATTTTGCAATTTTGTTTTGTTTTCATTAACTTAGTGACATTTACTTTGGTAACCGTTTAAATCGGTTCTTAATCTGCAAGTTTCAAATGATTATTGTGTAAGATTGTAAATTACCGTTTGACATGTAAAAGTGCCCTTGTGGCCTATTTGCAGAATAAATAATTGAATTAAATTGAAATGAATTAAGTGTATACAGAATTGTCACTTGGCAGACACTTGACACACTAGGCAATTAGGTACATTTACTGAAAGATTTCAAGCCATTAATCGCCTTGCAAGTTACGTCTATGAATATCGCCTTGATGGCAGGTCGTTGATGCTTATTTTGAGATGCAACAGATAGTGGTGACTTGGCCGGATACCGAATATCCGAAAGTTACATACCAAATTTGACGCCGTCCGTGACTCTGCGCAGGCGCTGCAACTAGTTACTTGCTGTAGGCCTCATTCTAAAAATGAACTCTATTCACCTACAATAGAATGAATCACTACATAGTATAAAACAAAGTCGCTTCCCGCTGTCTGTCCCTATGTGTGCTGAGATCTTTAAAAGTACGCAACGGAATTTACATAGTATAAAACAAAGTCGCTTCCCGCTGTCTGTCCCTATATATGCTTAGATCTTTTAAACTACGCAACGGATTTTGATGCGTTTTTTTTAATAGATAGTGATTCAAGAGGAAGGTTTATTTAGGTATATGTATAACTATCTGTTGCCCGCGACTTCGTCCGCGTAGAACTTGAAATATTGCTTTTAAATTATTTTAGGCGTAATCTTAATTTTATCGCTGTCCCAAACAAACTTCTACCATCGTAAGGGATGATTTTCGAGATAAAAACTATCCTAAATCCTTCCAAGGGTCATAATTATCTCTTTGCCAATATTCATGTGGGTTTAGAAGTAAAAGGTTTAAATTGCTAAACCTAAATTGAAATGTCCGTTTTTAAAAAAAATACATAATAATATTTTAAGTATAATCACACGTTTCTAACTACTTAAATTGTTTGTTTTTCATAATGTATTAAAGGATTTTTTTATGTCTACTTAGCTATACTCTGATTATTAATCAGACAGAAAAAATGTAAACAAAGTTTATGTCACTGTTAAAGTGACATATCAGGGGTTCTGAAAGTACGGGTCGGTCATGCAATATTATTTAAAGTTTACTTTAACAGCAAAATTGAAAATAATTATGATAAATATTTATAAGCAGTATACTAGTTACTAGTAAAGCATTGAATTGTATAGTGCATCGGTTCTTAACCTTTTTTCCGTCCTCGGACCCCTAGGAATTCAAGCACAAATCCAAGGATTATGATATTAAAAAACAGGCAAGACTTTTTGTGGCATTTATTTATTATTGTGAAATGGTCTATGGGTGAGACTGCTGCGAACCCCCGTACATAACTATAGGTACTCGCGGACCCCCAGGGGTCCACTGACCACAGGTATAGAAACACTGGTATAGTGGTTAAAGCTGTTAGAAGCCGAGTGAGCTGAGTTACAGGTCAGGCGTCAATTAAAATTAAAATCCAGCTACCGATATTATTTGCCATTCGCATTAAGAAATAGTAAGCAACCCAAAGATGCACAATCCCGGTGTATCGCAGCAGTGATACCAGTGCTAAAAATATATTCTACACATAAAAACGGTATTATCTTTTAAAATAATTATGAGGGAGGATTTTGGTAAATACGTTATCAAAATTAATTTTCTTTTTGTAATTAGAGTGTTTATTATTGAAATAGGACGTATGTTTCGTTTAACTGCGAAAATTATAAATCTCCTCATTGCTGCAAATGGTTCATGTTAACGGCAACACCAGTGTTTACATTTTTTCTGACTGGTTAATAATCAGAGTATACATTACCTACTGTTTTTTTTGTTGCCTAAGTCCGTTTAGTAGTTTTAATTAGGTACGTCAGTCCGGGCTGCCTGTACAGTTTTGAAAGTAAAATTATCATGTGCCAAAAGACGTAGAACTTTCCATATATGATTTCCATCCCCAGTCCCCATTTAACGGTGTTAGAGAATAAATTATTTTGATAAGCCAAAATTAACTTCGTGAAAAGTCCGTGTACTGCTCACTGCGCATCGCATGTTTCACCCACGCTCGTCTGTTATGAGACGGTTTATCTCGCGGAAGTGTGGTCAGGACATTTTTAATGCCAAAGACTTCCACAACCGGGAGGTGTGCAGTCTCAGGGATTATTTCCTAAGCAATGAGTGTGGGATGTATTGATTTAAACTTTCACGATTCTCACACATTATTTATAGTAAGCAGGACTTAATCGCGTATTATTAACTTATTTATTTACCTCACTGAGGTCTCCCGAAGTTTCGGATGTGTTGCAACATCCATGGTCATGGGACAACACAGTTGTTGAGTGTGGGATGCATCGCGACGTAGTAGTAGTAGACGGAAACTTCACCCCGCTTTCCTTGGCAAACGAGAACTGGCACCAACTTAAAGTAATGAGTGCCGAGGACCGCAGGGCTGTGTGGAGGAGCAAGGAGCTACACGGGTGGTTCTACCAGGCCAGATATGGATCTGCTCGCATCGGTGTACTGGCTACGTTTCGGGCATGCCGCCATCCCGGGGAGCCACTCAGGCATATTATCTCCGGTTGTGGTCATCTAGCAAACGGTGAGTACTTGCACAGACATAACCTTGTTGCCAGGATTATTCACCAGCAACTTCTATATGGTCTTGTGGACTTCGAAGTGCCTTACTATAAGTACACACCTGCGTCAGTTCTCGAAAATGGTTGTGCCACGCTCTATTGGGATCGATCTGTCATCACGGACAGGACTATTCTAGCCAATAATATGACCTGATATCGTGTTGGCAGATCGATCGAAACGCCAGGTAGTGCTCGTCGACATCACCATCCCCCATAATGATAACCTGAGATGAAGGCTGAGAAGGATAAAGCCAGCAAGTACCTTGACCTGGCTCACGAGGTAACCGCCATGTGGGATGTTGATTCGACGATCATTGTCCCGATAGTCGTTTCTGCGAACGGTCTCATAGCCAAGAGTACGGCCAACACCACAGGAGACTCGCTAGATGGCTGTATCAGGGGTCAAATACAGAAGGCGGTACTCCTGGACACTGCACGGATAGTCGAGAGGTTCCTCTCTCTGTCGCCCGGACCACCGGCAGCTTACGCCCGGCCCCGCTGCCGGCGGCACACTAGGTTAGGTTTGTATATTTTTTTATGTTTTGTATGTAAGTTTTATATTTTACTTTTATATACTTATTGTAAAAACCTATCCTAAGAAGAAATGTGAATAAATAGAATAATAATTCGTTTATTTATAAAACATAATGTACATCAGTTTTTACTATAGACTAGTGTGTCTCAAGTTTCCCCCCCGTAGTACATATAACTAATTTAAAAGGAAAAAAACTAGTTACCGAGCAATAGTCGACCAACTTAAAAATGTACTTGGAAAGGCCAACTTTGTACAAATCCGGCGAAACCAACGGCACAGATGTAACAGACAGACAGGCAACTACAGAACTTTGCATTGCGCGTGGCCTGACACGCACTGGGCCGGTTTTAATTTGAAGTATAGATTACCTGACGTGCCCGCGCGGCTTCGCCCACGTGCCGTCCGTGCATGCAACCCGTGTAATCGTGGAAAATGCGAAAGTACTAGCTCAAGCATTGCAAAAGCATGGACTCGACATTATAACCGGTGGCACTGACTCTCATATAGTGCTAGTTGACTTAAGATCGCAGAAATTAACTGGAAAAGACGTTGTAGATAGCCTTGAGAGGGCTGGCATTACCTGCAATAAAAACTCTGTACCATTTGATACAGAAAAGCCAACCATCACTTCAGGGCTCCGTTTTGGCACCGCTGCTGAGACAACACGCGGACTTGAGGCAGAAAATTTTAAAGAGATAGCCAGCCTAGTAAATGAAGTGGTTCAGGGATTAATCAGCGGAAATAGCTCAAGTGTCGAAAAAGCAGTAAAAACTAAAGTTGAAAAGATTTGTAGTAATTTTCCTATTTATTAATTTATGTGGTGTCATCCAAGTAGCTGGTAGAAACGAAAAAACTTACTTGACAAACTCCGCCAGCCCCCTTATCATGGAAGTGAAGCTATGTTTTTTATCTTCAGTCTGTGCAGATAAAACGACAAAAAACTCAATATACTTGGTGAGTAGTTAGATATTGAGAGTTCTGGACCAGTTGTTTGGGATAGAATTACCACTGCTCGTGTCGCGATGCTCCACTCACGGACGTGGTAATTCTATCCCAAACTACTGGTCCAGAGCTCTCAATCTCATATTTGGAAAATGCCTAATCGCATATTGGAGCAGATCTCTCCAATCGCTTACAGTAGGGTAGAATTAGGGATTCAAGCTCACTTATCCTAAAGACAGCGAGATATCTTATTGACCAGAATTGCCACAACTTGGAAATAAATGTGCTTTCGTTTGACAATGCGAAAAAACAAGAATAAAAATTGCAAAAGGCTTAACACAACGGGTACAAGCTAGCATTGCACCCACCAGATCTCGTTCTGCTTGAGAACCAGATCTCGCAACGCACCATCATAGCCCAGACTTATTATGGGTTGAGCTTTGAGCTTTGTCGGGCTACTAGGTTTATTAGGGTGTTTGTCACACTCTAACACACAGAATTGGCCAGAGACGTCTGTTAGAGTATGGGATTGATATATGATTTTCGACTTTGATTTTCGAGATTGATTTTTGAGTTTGATTTTTGAGTTTGAGGGTGGGATCTCCAACGTTACCACGACCGTCTGGCAATGTGGATCACCCGTGTCATTACAGTACGCAAGGTACAGTAACACGCCACCGCGTATGTGTTTAACCGTCACCACGTTATAGTGTGTTGTACATCGCATGCCCTGCCCAAGGTCGGGTTATTAAAACCAAGCATGGTGTATACGCCACCGCGTTACCAAGTCATTGTCACAAAGTTGGCCAGTCCTTGGACAAGAAGTGGTAAGAGCACTGTAACCATCGGTCTGTATAGCCACAGATACTCCGTAATTTCTGTGATCGAAATTTTTATTTATATCAACCTTCTTTAAAAACTTCAAAAGCGCGATGCAGGCCTGACATTCTGATTGGATCATTGATGTGACGACACACTGGTTGATACGATCATACATGAACCAATATAATATAACGTAATCATATCACTAAGTAAGATCTTAAAGCAAAACAAGCTATGATGTTTATTATATAAAGTATCACTTCGTTTCAACCTGTTCAAAGTTGCATATGTTTAAACACACCCTAATTGGAATATGTAGCAATCAAACTGATGCTTTGTTCTCCTCGTACTTCAAAATATAACATAAGCAAATAAGTGACAGAGTATATTATAATACCAAAAGAATAAAATAAACGAACTGGATACTGTTTGTCCTCGTCACACTTCAAAAATATTTCATAATGAAAAAGAGACAGAGTATCTCATACGAGCAAAGAATAAAATAAAACGGACTGGGTACTGTTTTTGCCTATGTATGTCTAACATCTGAGATATTTATTTATCTATTTTATATATCTTTAGTATCATGGTACCGAGGCAAGAACATCTATCGTAAGCAATATCAGTATCACACGGTCATTACGCTAACTCTTTGTGCTTTCAATTACAATGAAACGTAATCAGATCTAACAACTACATAATACTAACTAAACAGATGCGTCGTTTCTACCAAGAGACAAGTGTATGTGTTGTGTATGATTAAACGTCAGTGGTAACACGTCTATATAATTATATTTCCACCGGTTTGCTTAATTTTAAACCAGTCCAGTTTATTTACTTCAGCTCACGTAGAAAAAAGCGGGAACTTACAAGCTACTACTATAGTTTCTTCGTATATAACTTTAGTCAACAAATCAATACAAATCATGATGTTGAAAATGAGGTGTACCTATTGCACCCTGAAAGCGTGATAGTATAAATCAATGTATGTACAAATATCTCAGATGTTAGACATACATAGGCAAAAACAGTACCCAGTCCGTTTTATTTTATTCTTTGCTCGTATGAGATACTCTGTCTCTTTTTCATTATGAAATATTTTTGAAGTGTGACGAGGACAAACAGTATCCAGTTCGTTTATTTTATTCTTTTGGTATTATATGGTATTCTCCTTGGTACAATAGGCGGAGAAATCGCCTGTGTGAATCCTTTATTTTGAGGTGAAAATATGCTTGAGAGAGATCGAGCTTGCAAAGCCAATCGTGTGGCTGAAGGAAATGTGGAATCCGATTCACATTTATGAGTTGAAAAGGCAGGGTTATTACGTATTCGTTTAATGCTTTCAGGTTGAAAATAGGTCGCAGAGAGCCGTTGCTTTTTGGTACCAAAAAGAACTTCGATAGGAAGCTTGGAGACCAGTTTGCTTTCTTCAAGACGCCCTCTTTTTTTAGTTGGTTTATGATGTCGGACATTGACTGTGAAACTGGAGTGCTGAGAGAGTAGTTGTTTGCCACCGGCATGATTAGAGGTGGTCTCTCGAAGAAGGGTATCCGATACCCTTTTATTATTTTCAACAGGGATTCCGGTGCTCCCATTTCCTGCCATCGATAGTAATACTTTGCCAGTTGACCCGCTCTGAATGGGTGATAGTCAATTTCGTCGCTTTTTGGGTATATATGTGCAGGGAGATCCAGCTCGCCTGCGGCCTCGGGCATTCGACTCTGCATTTCGGTTACTGAGCTTACCAGCTCGGGGTCGAAAATTGCCTCTGTTGAAAACTGGCCTGTTGTAAGTGTTAGCCTGGCCTTGCGAAGGCCTGTTATAAGGGTTGTACCCCACTCCCTGCGAGGGAGGGTAATTTATAAAGCCACCCTGCGGGGGTGCAAAGTAATGGTTAGCAGGGTAAGGAGCATACCAAGTAGCAGGTCCCATCTGCCCCGAGCCCTGCGAGGGCTGGTTTTTCATAGCTGACCCCTGCGAGGGGTTGCGAACATTTTTGTTTTTTGATCCTACTTGCGCAGTAGATCCGAAATTACTATATTTATACGGTGGAGGTAGAAAAGCCTTCCTAACACCTCCTTCTTTCTCAATAGCCGCTGCGAGCTTGTCTTGATCAAACAAATGTTTAAAAGATGGTGGAATTCTGCGAAGCTTACTTTTGAGTAACTGGTCCCGAGCATTTTTAATCACACCATCTCTGCGCATTTGAATAGCTTCGGCTCTATGGCCGCAAATCAATTGCAACAAGTCCGACGAAACCTTTGCATATTCCCCATTTACTAATACGTCTAACTTTTCACGTAACGCCTCATAATTCAAGTAGTTTTCATTTTTAGCCCACAAAAGAAAACTTTTTAACGTGTCCTCAATAACGGTTTTTTGTTTGATTGCACAAAAAGTTAATGCTGCATAGGCTTTGTCAGCATATGCCAAATGTTGCAGAGAATCGTACGCTTTAATTTCATCATTAGCCTCAAGATCTACAAATCCAGGCGTATGGTTGTAGATTTTTTGAACATCTGCATATCTAACCTCAGTCCATTCATCAACATCTAAGTGTTGCATAGTTTTAAGCACATTCAAGAAGGATTCTGGGGCTTTTGGAACTGCGGGCTCCTTTAATTTCGTCTCTAGACCTAAAACGAATTCGGGCGACAAGTCCACTACCTCTTGACCCTCTTCGTATAATTCCCGACTCACGTTGGGATCTACAGATTGATCCTCATCGTCTAAATTAAACCCTGAACCACTGACGATGGGAACGTTGAACGTGATATGTTTCTGTAAATCACTTACTTGTTTAGATAACTCATCTATCATTCGGTGTCTTCGATTACGCCTGCTCTTCTTTTTGCGGGGCCGACGCGAGCGTCCTCGTTTGCGCGGCTCCGACGGCGACGATGATGTCGACGACGAGCTCGAGCCTGAAGATGAGCTGTTACTGCTACTCGACGAAGTATCCCTGGCTCGGCGCCGTCGAGACGGCTGCGAAGGGCCCGCGACCTCCACAGGCGGCTTTCTACCGGCATTGGCCGACTGATCCTCATTCATCCTGAACAAATGTTGCGTTAGAGACTATAATATTTACTTTTTAATCAATCACTTTCTAAAATGTTTTAGTTATTTGTATTACACTTCATACTGATAAAAATATTCTTCACAAAAGAGGGTAGAATCAAAACTTGACTTTAAATGAAGCACAATAAATAAATTTTATAAATTTCGAACGGCAAAAACCGTTAGTGTATTGGTAATTTCCAATACTCGTAACATAATTATAAAACTTCTAGGGAAAAACACACTTACTTGCGTACAAGTCTGGCCTCGCGCCAGCAATAATACTTTACCACAATGTGTAGAATAGATGGAACTTTTTTTCGAATTATTTTCGGATAGACAGCGACACAGTGTTTGCTTGCTATCCGTTCTCGGCGGGAAACAAAACGCCAATGAGCTAGTCCTAGCTGGAGAGACCCGAGCCTCCAGCAGCGCTGCATGGTGGTGGTGACGGAAAGAAGTGGGGATGTGCGAGAGAGAAGGTTATATTGGGTAGAAAGAGAGGGAAGATATGCGGGAAACGGCAGTGCCTATCTCAATTAAATAAGCTTCGAATAACGGTCAAGTAGTTTAATATCCTAATATGAATATTCCTTTTGGTTTACGTACAGAGCGTGGTAGGTTGATGCTCGGATCTCAACCAATTTATGTGAACGATGATGAACTTTTAATATGTGGTAAAAAATATAGTTTGACGCCTGGAGTACATGAATTATTGTTTAAGAAATTACCTGATTTGAATGAAGTGACTGAATATGATAGACGTCTTTACAAAATATTACTATTGAAAACAAACGCACACAGACGTGATTTCAACCCAAATAAACCGATAAAAAG
>CANPUT010000010.1:0-83281 GCA_947578815.1 Epinotia ramella | reverse complement strand
GACTTTAAAGAAAAACAATGTCAATAATGTCACTACGGCGACATGTTCCGAACTCTTCGGAAGTTCTTCTTCAGGATGAGTGTTTTCGCGGCAGTGTCGCTTGAATCACGACAAGATTCAAGCGACACCGCCGCAAAAACACTCATCCTTTAGAAGAATTCCCGAAGAGTTCGAAACATGTCGCCCGTAGTGACATTTAATACGTGAGTTGAACCGTGTAATTATTAATATTGTTTCAACACGTCTCACGAAAGTTTAAATTCGAAAAGCAATGTCCGCCATCTTGGAATTCAAAATGGACATCATTTCTAGAATCTTCACCCTCGAGAAGCTAGCCAATGTATGTTGTTCTTTAAAAAAAACGCGCATTTTAATTTACAACAAATGTTTCAAAAATTTTAAATAATGCGACCACTTTTTGAAATATTTCTGACTATGAATTCGTATTTAGACCTCTTAGACATCGATTTTGAACATAACCGGATTTATTCTCAACTAGCGATCCGCTCCGGCTTCGCACGGATACTAAATTATACAATATATAAACCTTCTTCTTGAATCACTCTATCTAATAAAAAAAACCGCATCAAAATCCGTTGCGTAGTTTTAAAGATCTAAGCATACATAGGGACAGACAGCGGGAAGCGACTTTGTTTTATACTATGTATGATAGTGATAATCTTTCATAAAGTAAATACACGATCGACAGAAAAATGTTCGTCTAGTTTTGCATGTACCGCACAAATTATTCTAAGAAGCCGGTCACCGGCCGATTGCTGCGTAATCTTATAGTTGTATTTTGAACTTTAAGATCTACATGTTAAGGTCGACTTTTAAATATGTTATTACAAAATGTAGCAAAATATCTACTGGAATGGAATGATACGTTCATTCACTGGACGAATATACTGGGTCACAATATTATTGAAATAATTATGTTCATCGTGCTGTCGTGAGAGCACAGAACGTAGTCCTCTCGTCTCAGCGGAGCGATTGTGACTGACTCCGCCCGCCAACGGCAACAGAAGATATACAGAACCGCACGAAACACGCGACGGGAGAAAGGGTATCGCGCTTAATTAAAAAAAGGCCTATACGCCAAATACGTTTCACCTCAATAAGTCTGAAAAGGGACTACATAAAAATACCCCGCTAGTACTTTCATTAGGTAATGTGAAAAGCTATTATACACTCAACTTTTACTTAATTTATATCACAGACCACTTAACCTATAGACCCCGCTTACTAAGGCGCCCGCGTGAGCCAAGCTTAATCATAAAAAGCACCAAGCAGCTACCACGCCCCCAAACATTCTTTTAGTACGCGGTCGACCGTTCACGAAGTAACATGCAATATTCAACTGCTTTCTTGGCTTTAAAGTATACAAAATATGCCTAATTATATGGTGAAACTGTGTGGAAAGTGTAGAATGACATCTAGTCGTCAAAAGGATGAGATTTCATTTCACAGGTAAGCAGGTTTTTTCTTTTTACAACGAAAAAACAATAATAATTTAAAATTTCAATTTATAAAGTAAAAGTTTCTTAACGTGGCGACGCGTTGATGTCTTTCAACGGCTGTCTTTTTCTTTCGCTTACAATTTTGTGTAATTCCGTCTTTGTCGCACCATTGCAGTGTCTTAATTAGTGATGTGACTGATCGATTACTTACGTCACCGATATCCGTAAAACAATATTGAAGTGTTAATACCTAGCGTACAGAACGAACTTGTATTATTGATATAAATACTACTAATACTGTATATATTTATGAGAGGTTTATTGTATTTGTAAATAATCGTTTGTTTTGTTTTTGAGTATATTGTTTTACAAAACTCTAATAGTGATATTTATTTCTATACATGCATTGAAGATGTTTAAAAGAAAATCGTCCGCTTTAGCCTAGTTGGTAGTGACCCTGCCTACGAAGCAAGAGGTCCTGGGTTCGAATCCCGGCAAGGGCATTTACTTGTGTGATGAGCACGAATATTTGTTCCTGAGTCATGGATGTTTTCTATGTATTTAAGTATGTATTCATCTATATACTCGTAAGTATGTTTGTCGTCGTCTAGTACCCATAGTACAAGCTTTGCTTAGTTTGGGACTAGGTCAAGTTGTGTAAGATTGTCCCTTAATATTTATTTATTATTTTAAAATGGAAATTCGCGGATTCAAAAACCAATTTTGAATAATAATTAATAATAAGTTGTTTTTTTCTAGTAATAAAGGTGCAACAGATGATGCGATGATATTTTTAACGTTTTTCAGATTTCCAAAATGTTCTACACAAAACCAAATTTGGATAGACGCCACAAAACAGTCACAAAAATGGATTCCTGCCACAAGCAGCGTAATTTGTTCGCGGCACTTCAAACCAGTGTTTCAAATACACGAATAACAACAGACGCTTGTTGTTCAAATCCGAAACCAATAAAATATGATATTCTCTTTAATGTTAAATTTCATTCCAATTAAAAATATTTACATTTATATTCTGTAGTATTATTTTCGAGTGTGTCCCATCACTAACCAAAACGGTGCGCGTCACGTGGGAATCGTGTGATTGCTCGTTGACCTTGAGATAGCCAATCACAGTTCACTTGTCGCCCCCCGCGCCCCGCCAATTTGGCATAATGAGATACTAGACAAAGTTTTATGAAGTGGAGTCTATAGGTTAAGTGGTCTGTGATTTATATGCACGGGAACCTCACACTATTGACATTGAGTAAAAATAAGACATGTTTTGGCGGTTCTTTTCTATCAAGGCAATTTTGGTTTTGTATGGTTTTGTTCAGACGATTCAATTGCAAATATGATGTAGTTTTGGTATGTTCTTTTTCCTGGCATTCGCTTTAGTTTGTCATAGGTAAATATTCAATCTAAGAACCCCGATTTCGCGGAGCGCCCCCTCTTAACCGACTTTCTAAGTAGCGTTGTATTAATACATTTTTTGATTAATAAAACCAGATTTTTTCTTTTGTGAAAGAGAATGGTAATCAATCAAAAACCAGGGATATTCAATAGAGATATGAACTTATGAAAACGATAGTGATGATTATATTTACTAAAATTAAAAGGTTTATCAGTTAAATATGTACTCGTTGTAACAGGCATATTTACACGTGTTGCAATATCAGCAATCGGCGATTGTATTTGATAATTCGATACTATGTCGGCGCTTTGTGGTAAACAAGTGACAGCGTATTTGGAATACAATTTATGTACTTAAATTTATAAAATAATATTTTCTATAAAAATAATAACATTAAGGTCTAAAGTTGAATGTTCAAACTTGGTTGTTTAGTCATACTATAATTCTTATTTCGGCTAAATACCGATTCATCAAATATTTACTATAAAACATAGCATTTCTTTTGCGTCTATTTCTTTACAATTCCGCATTGTGCTTTAAAGCTGTTCGTTATTTTTGTTAAGTGAAGCTACTACAACTGCCGACTTCATTTAAAATGTTAGTAAGTATCCTATTTATTTAATTTCTAAAAATTGTTAAGTGTAGTGCTCTATTTTTATTTTATTTTTTTGAAGGTCTGACTCCGAATGTTCTACTTACACGCGCACACCCTCACCTGAGCCGAAGAAACCTACAAAGAATATTAAGAAAAGGAAATCGTTCTCAGCATCAAGGTATTTCATTTATTTTATATTCATCATCATAGACATAAGCCTCCCCAGAAGCTGTCAATTTTATATAAAAATAAAATAATCTTTTTAATTATATTTAAAGCTCAAATACGTTTTTTTCTTATTTTTAGGTTTGAATTTGAAACAGCAAATCAGCGGCCTCGCACGCCATCACCAGTATCCCGAAAGAAAAAACCAAGCAACAAAGTTCGTGCTTCAACCAGTAAAAACAAGAATTCGGGCTCTAGGTACTAAATTTACTCGTTGTTTTTAAAGTAGTAGTTTTAGTTTATGTGATTATGCAACTATAACATAATGCATTTGTTAGAGATATTTAATGTATTTTTTCTTTTTTCCAGTTCTTCCAAAAAATCAGCCGAAACCGATATCTTCAAAATTATAAGAGAAGAAGAGAAGATCACCGACAACCAAAAATTGGGAACCGTCAAGACATCTTCATCGTTTACCAGTCGTATATCTACGGGTTCTTCACGACGTACTACGATAACGGACGGTAACTTTTTAATTGATTTAAAAGTGTATAACAGTGAGGATTATCAAAAAACTGACCCCGGAGAACCTTTTAAAAAGGCGTTAGCGTCGGTTAAATTGCAGTGTAAGGAGGATTCTTCTGAGTGGAATCAAATGCAAAAGTTTTTAGGCCAAACCTTTAATATTTTTGAGGATTATGACCCTGTTTATTTTAATAATTATAAAAAAACTAGGTTAATATATTCAAGTCTCTTATAATAACAGAATTAATTTTAATCAGTTATTTTTAATCAAAAGTAGTTTGTTTCATTATTGCAACACATTCGCATATTTTACGTTGTTCATTAAAGCAAGTTGTGATAGCAAAGGGTGGATATGTCTATTATAAAATTTGGAGTATGATTTTTACATTAAAAACATATCGCGCTGTTATCTAAATATATTGTATTCCGAAATATAATTTTTAAAGACTCCATATTTTGACATTATGTATATTTTATGTACAATAACGTTTATATGAATAAACATTTTAATTAAAATTAAAATAAGATAATGATCCTTTTCTGTTATATATTAAAAAAGTAATTTCAAATGTAGCAATTGTATTCCGTAACTATTTGATATTTATTTAAAGGCTTATCCACACTTTGCATAGTGTTCACCATCAATTGCATTCAAAATGAGGAGCCAGCCGAGTTTTGATTAATATAACGTATGCAAATAGTGAACCTATATAGCTGGGTTAGAAATAATAATTTAATTCGTGTTTGACAAACTACTTTTTAAAATAGTCTACTACGTTTAGCTACTTTTTGTATTATAATAATTCATTATGCCTTTTTGTGTTCCGTGTAGTACGTCTGTAGAAAAAAATAAATGGATAGGTCATCTTCGAAGCAATACGCATAAAACAATTGTAAATTCTAACAATGTACTTAATGATGGCGTTGATGTAGTAGAGTCAGCATTTCGGATGCGCATTGCCACTTATCGTATTACAGCAAGCAATGATCAAAGTCTGGGATCTATCGATGCATTTATGAACTCTATCCGTAACAAAATAAAACGACTTTTAGATAATTCTCTTATGAAACATACGTGCGTGAAAGTAAATTTCGAACTCTTTGGAATGTTCTTAATGTTTAAAGATAATAGTCAATCAATGAAATCATTTGGAACTAAAAATAAAATTTTATACCGAGGTTATGATTTTGAGGCACTGTTTTGCGAGCTCGTTAACCGCCTCAAGAAAAAATCTGAGGAGTTTCAAGACCGTGATAGTGGATGGGCTTTTGTTAGTAACTCACATTTAGAGATTAACATAAACAAGTATCAACCATTACGAGGTTCGAGCTATGTTGACCTGCCAAAGTTCATAAAAAACAAGAAAGCATGTCTAAATATACAAATCAACGACCAATGCTGTTTTTTGTGGTGTGTAACAGCGGCTTTGCATCCTTCTATTAAACACCCTGAAAGAGTATCATCTTATCCTAATTTTCGTGACGTTTTGAATATTTCCCAAATTTCTTTTCCAGTCACATTTGATGACATTAGAATATTTGAGAAGAACAACCCGGTGATTTCATTAACGATTTTTGGTTTAAAAAATAATAAAATTGTTGTGGGCCCCCTTTACAAGTCTGAAGTATCCAGTAATCAGAAAAGTAGAAAAAATATAAACCTACTTTTAATAGACGATGACAGCCACCCACCGCATTATGTCCTAATCAAAGATTTGAGTCGTCTTGTGCGTAGACAAGTAACGAAACATAATAGTAAGATATACTTTTGCGAAACCTGTCTGTTATTTTTTCTTACACAGGAGGAAGTTGCAAATCACTTGTGTACTGGAGTAGTTACTGTTTTACCAGAAAAGGGAACCGTAATTAAATTCAAGCATTTCGATCGTAAATAGAATGTTCCATTCGTTATATATGCAGATTTTGAATCGTTACTAAAACCAACTGAAACTAGTGCCTCTGATACTGATACTAGTGATACTACTGATAGACACACCTCCAACACTACAACTTTGCATCATCATATACCAGCTGCCTTTGGATATTATATTGTTTGTAATCCAGATCCAAGTCATAATCGTTATTTTTCTTATCGCGGTACTGATTGTGTTGATAGATTTATTGAAGAAATCTATAAAGATGTTGCTAAAATTTATAGAGTTTTGAACACAAATACACCAATAATATTCAATGAAAATGACGAGCTAAACTTTTTGAACGCTAAACGTTGTCATATTTGTAACCATTTTCTATTCTCTGATCGGGTACGGGATCACTGCCACATTACAGGAAGCTATCGAGGAGCAGCACATAACCTGTGTAATTTACAGTATAAACATCCTAGTTTTGTACCTATATTTTTTCACAACCTATCTGGTTATGATTGTCATTTATTTATTAAAAACTAGGCGAGGCATCTGGAAACGTGAAAGTTATACCTAAAACCAAAGAAAACTATATTTCTTTTACTAAATTTATTCCCATCGATAACGAGTATTTCCAGCTTCGTTTCGTAGATTCTTTCAAATTTCTAGACACAAGTTTGGAGAAACTAACTAAGACTATGCAGAAATCTGACTTTATTAATTTACGTAAATACTTTTGTAATGATAAGGAGTTCGATTTACTTACACGAAAAGGCGTGTTTCCCTATGAGTATATGAATAAATGGCAATGTTTTGAAGAAAAATACCTTCCATCTATTGACTATTTTAATAATTCGCTTACTAATGAGAAAGTTTCTATAAAAGATTATGACCATGCGCAATCAGTGTGGAACCAGTTCAAAATACGTAATTTAGGCGAATATACAGACCTTTATTTGATAACCGATGTTCTTCTTTTAACCGATATTTTTGAAAAGTTTCGCGCTACTTGCAAACAACACTATGACTTGGAACCGGCTTTTTATTTAACTACACCTTTATCGTTTGATGCCATGCTTCTGAAAACTGGTATTGAATTAGAGCTTATAGATGACTTTAACATGCTCAAAATGATTCAATCTGGCATTAGAGGAGGAGTCTGTATGGCATCTCTACGGTATGCTAAGGCTAATAATATATACTTACCTCACTTTGATCCCTCTCAGATAGACTCATTTCTAATTTATATTGACTGTAATAATTTGTATGGTTATAGCATGTGCCAGTATATGCCATTATCAAACTTTAGATTTCTACACAACCGTGAAATTAATGCTTTAAATATTACTCAAATTCCTGATGATTCGGATTATGGTTTTATTCTAGAAGTGGATATTATTTACTCAAAAGATTTACATGCCAAACATAATGATTTACCATTTTGTCCCGAAAAATGTATTCCACCAGGTGGAACGCATTATAAACTTGTACCTAATCTATATGACAAATACTCGTATGTGATTCATTATATACATTTGAAAACGTGTCTTAAACACGGTTTACAATTAAAAAAGATACATAGGGTAATTACATTTAAACAATCCTTTTACTTGAAACAATATATTGATATGAATACAAGGTTACGTCAAGAGGCAACGTCTGTTTTTGAACAAGACTTTTGTAAATTTATGAATAATAGTATATTTGGTAAAACTTTAGAAAATACCGAGAAAAGGGTCGATGTGCGCGTAGTTAATCAGTGGGCTGATAATGATAACAAAACAAAAAAGAAAATCACAGCTGATAGATTGATTGCATAGCCAAATTTTCACAGTGCATCAGTTTTTACTGAAAATTTGGTTGCAATTCAGTTGAAGCCAGATCTCATAATTTTGGACAAACCAATTTACATTGGTTTCGCTGTACTAGAGTTATCTAAAAGTCATATGTATGATTTTCATTATTCGGTATTTAAACGCTTTTATGATAGTCGTCTACAAATGTGCTACACGGACACAGATAGTTTTCTTTATTATATACAGACAAAAGACTATTTCAAAGATTTAAGAATGCATTTTTTGTCTTATTTCGATACTAGTTGTTACGATGTTGGGAATAAATTTTTGTTACCAGTGCAAAATAAAAAAGTCCCAGGACTATTTAAAGATGAAATGGAAGGAGACATGGTTAAAGAATTTGTAGCACTGCGTTCAAAAGTTTATTCTATTAAAACCATCGGTGTTGTTAAACCACATGTTATTAAAAAAGCTAAGGGAGTGAAAAAAGCTGTTATACGAAATTTAAAGTTTTCGCAATACGAGAAATCATTATTTCAAAGAGATATAATAAAGAAAAATATATTATTTAAGTCGATCAAACATTAAATATTTACCCAAAGTGTAAATAAAGTTGCTCTATCAGCTAAAGATGATAAGCGGCTGATATCTGATAACCAAATATCCACGAAAGCTTGGGGACATACCTCAATACTTAATGTTTAATTGATTATTCATTGTCATAAGCATATAAATTAAAGAGAATTAACGTATCAATTATGTGTCCTGAAGTAATTTTATCTTCCTTCTTTCTTTCTTTCTCCATTGTATGATAAATAAATGTATTATCTTACTATTTTGTTGTTTTCCTTATAATTAACCTGAAACCTTTTTATATATAGTTTATTTATATAAGTTTTCTTATTAAACCACATGGTGTAATGAATAAGAAACAAGTTGCGACTTGCGACGCGTGTATAACACGTGTAAAGTTAAAGATCATATAACACTACCTATTGCGCATTTACATTTTTGCTGAACAGACAGTAGCTAACCTTTATAAGCGCATAGTATTTTTAATTGCTTACATTTGAATAGCATCAAACGCTTCTTCGTTATCTACTCGCGACCAAAGACCTGGTAAGTATTTTTTTTTTTTTGTTTGTTTTTGACTACCGTTTAAACAACTAGGGAACAAACGAAATTATTTTATGAATGATTTTTTATTTGTTTTGAGTAGTGACACTATAAGTGGTCATGTGGTTTAGAGGTAATGACGTTAGCCGAGTAAGCTGAAGGCGTGGGTTCGAGTCCCCGTTCGGCCACCGGAGGACTTGATCACTTTTTCTTTGGTGTTTATTGTAATCAAAATAAATAGTTATAACTTAGCACCAACACTTGAATAAGAAATGTGACGGAAATAACCGATAATGTTTAGGTACTTACAAGCGTCCGTAAGGAAGTTGTTGTTCTAACTCTATACGCACTCGTAGAACTCGTATTATCGAAATTAGTGCACTTCACCACTCAATTATTATTTTTTTACAAACCCGATTAACATTACCCGCCGTTCCTGCAGAATGATCGGAAGACTCCAATGGGCTCAGTCATGCCTAGAGTGTCAACGAGCTAAGGTTTCAAGACATACTTCTGCACCCCTTGGTCATATTACACAACCATCTGGTCGTTTCCAGCATATTCACATCGATATCATTGGTCCGCTGCCGATTGGCAAAGAATTCCGTTATTGCCTAACTGCCATAGATAGAGTTTCGAGGTGGCCGGAGGTCTGGCCCATCTCGTTTTGGCGTACCGTCAATAATAACAACAGATCAAGGATCTCAATTTGAGTCTGATCTGTTCCGACGACTCACACAGACATTGTCTTCAAAACGCATCAGGACGACTGCTTGTCACCCTTGTTCTAATGGCATAATTGAACGGGTGCACCGCCAACTGAAAGCGGCCCTCATGTGCCATACCGACTCGTGGGTAAAGGCCCTACCTTTGGTCCTGCTCGGCATGCGAACAGCATTTAAAGATGACCTCAAAGCTACGGCAGCAAAAATGCTCTACGGCGAATCCTTACGTTTACCAGGAGAGATGTTCGCACCCGCCTCAGGCCAAAGAGAGGACCCAGCCGATTACGTCACTCAACTTCGCCGACGAATGGCGGCTCTTCGTCCTGTCCCAGCTTCACGTCATTCAAAGCCAGTAATTTTCATTTCTATGGCTTTATCATCAGCGTCTCACGTTTTCTTGCGCGACGACACAGTTCGTTGCCCACTACAACCGCCTTACTCAGGTCCTTATAAAATTTTATCTCGCTCTGACGATGGCAAAACATTGACCCTTAACTTCAAGGGCAGGAAAGTTGTAGTAAGCATCGACCGCGTAAAACCAGCTTTTATTGAGGTTGGCAACGAATTTCATGCCAACACTGAAGCACACAACGGTGTACAACCCTCGGTGCCGGCTAAATTGACGCATCATAGATCTCCTACTTGTCCTAGCTTGCCTGAGTTTTGTCCTAGCGAAAAAACGGCGAAAACGCCTGCAGGGGCCACTACCCAAAGAATCCAGCCACCGATGACGCGGTCCGGCCGCAAGGTAACCTTTAGTAAACGCGAAGATTTTTGTTATTATTAATTTGATGATTTATTTTTCTCCGTGGGGGGGTGGTGTGGCGACCTCCTTGTAACCACTTTGGAGGTGAAGTGGGCGGTCGACGACGGTATATAAAACTCATGCGACCATACTAAGCAGGGTTTATTACTGTAGTAAATAACCACGTACAATCGGTATTGAACGACAAACAATAACTTATGTATCTAGGACATAACGACGTATATTTTCTTATGTCACCCTCTTCTGTTCTCATCTGACAGCAGAGGAAAAACATGCCATACAAAACAAGGTGGCTTACCAAGCTTACAAGGAGGTCGCCACACATTTTAATGTCAAATCTTATCCACTCGTAAAATTTCATTATTTCTTCATAAGTTGGAAGCACATCTTTCAAATCACTAGTATTGCCAAATACAGGACATTTCCAAGCTTTTCGAGTACGATTCATTCAAAAAAATCACAATAACACACTTTCTTCTCGTTAAGCACAGCGCAACTAAACGACTGAAATAATACATTTTCGGGCGGTACTTAAAAAAATCAAATTTACCCTCGAGTACTTTGTTTACGTTTCCGATGTTGTTTTTGCGATTTAATATGGTCATTGTATAAATATAAGCAGTTTTAAAAGTATAAGTAGTGTACCCTAAGTATGTTGACAATTTGTTTAAAAATTTGCAAATTGACTAACATTTTCGATTTTTTAAGCCTAATCCGGAGGCAGTTCCAGTAAATAAATTGCAGTAATATTTTACACACGTTATATTAACACTAATTAGCACCATATTACGTCTATTAGAATCCAAAATTTCGAAAAAAAGTTTTTTGACCCACCCTAATGCGCATATCGCCGCCCTAGCCGGAAAACTTAGTTCGGCAGCCTATGCAGTAAGACGCATAAGGCAGTTAACAAACGTTGAGACGGCTAGGCTGGTGTACTACAGTTACTTCCACAGTGTTATGTCCTACGGAATCCTGTTGTGGGGGAAGGCGGCTGATATCCAGACTGTATTCGTGCTACAGAAACGAGCTGTACGCTCCATATACGAACTAAAAGCTCGAGATTCTCTCAGGGACAAATTTAAGGAGGCAAACATTCTTACTGTAGCATGCCAATACATTCTTGAGAATATCATGTATGTGCGGAAAAACCTTCACGAGCTCAAACTCAACAGTGATATCCACGACTTCAACACCAGAAGTAAAAACAAGATCGCAGTGAAGGCCAGTCGTCTCCGCAAGGTTAGCACGTCGTTCGTGAGGAACTGCATACGTTTTTACAATAAAATACCCACCGAAATTCTTAATTTACCGTTCAGTAAATTTAAGTCTCATGTTAAAAGTAATTTGCTAAGCAAGGCGTCATCAATGATTACTGTCAATGATTTCTTGAACGATAGAAATGCCTTTAAGCCAGTAGTAGGCTAATTCTATTAGGAATATACCTAAATACATGTAATAATTATAAGTACCTACCTGAAATAACTGTTCCGTTTTATGTAAGAAGAGAGCGCGTAATGCTGTTTCTCGCCGAACAAGTCGCTTAATCTTTGTTATTATCAATGTCCGGTGGCTTGAATATGTCATGCTCGCTTAAAGGGCTTTGCTTACGGTGGCGTCGTTGATCGGGTCGCCACCTTCCCTAACATATGGTTGAGGGAGGCGATGGCTGAGATATGCGTCATACTCGTGATCGGGTGCTGTTTGTGGAGTCCGGACTGTTCATGCTTGCAAGGGCATAGTACTTAAATACTAGTGTTGTTATTATTATTATCGTATTGACGAGAGACATCATTCTGATCTTGACACGTTTTATTGTTATTGACCCTGTACATCTCTGACAATATTACATTAATGTTCCTTTTTTCGTTTTGTTTTGACGCTTAGAGACCGTATACATCTCTACAAACACTAGAATGATTATTCATTGTATTGGACGCTCAGAGACCTTATACATCTCTGGAATACTGAATTAATATCATTAACTTCTTGTTAATGCTGATACAGACCTTATATCGAATGTAATGGTCATATTTTGCAATTTTGTTTTGTTTTCATTAACTTAGTGACATTTACTTTGGTAACCGTTTAAATCGGTTCTTAATCTGCAAGTTTCAAATGATTATTGTGTAAGATTGTAAATTACCGTTTGACATGTAAAAGTGCCCTTGTGGCCTATTTGCAGAATAAATAATTGAATTAAATTGAAATGAATTAAGTGTATACAGAATTGTCACTTGGCAGACACTTGACACACTAGGCAATTAGGTACATTTACTGAAAGATTTCAAGCCATTAATCGCCTTGCAAGTTACGTCTATGAATATCGCCTTGATGGCAGGTCGTTGATGCTTATTTTGAGATGCAACAGATAGTGGTGACTTGGCCGGATACCGAATATCCGAAAGTTACATACCAAATTTGACGCCGTCCGTGACTCTGCGCAGGCGCTGCAACTAGTTACTTGCTGTAGGCCTCATTCTAAAAATGAACTCTATTCACCTACAATAGAATGAATCACTACATAGTATAAAACAAAGTCGCTTCCCGCTGTCTGTCCCTATGTGTGCTGAGATCTTTAAAAGTACGCAACGGAATTTACATAGTATAAAACAAAGTCGCTTCCCGCTGTCTGTCCCTATATATGCTTAGATCTTTTAAACTACGCAACGGATTTTGATGCGTTTTTTTTAATAGATAGTGATTCAAGAGGAAGGTTTATTTAGGTATATGTATAACTATCTGTTGCCCGCGACTTCGTCCGCGTAGAACTTGAAATATTGCTTTTAAATTATTTTAGGCGTAATCTTAATTTTATCGCTGTCCCAAACAAACTTCTACCATCGTAAGGGATGATTTTCGAGATAAAAACTATCCTAAATCCTTCCAAGGGTCATAATTATCTCTTTGCCAATATTCATGTGGGTTTAGAAGTAAAAGGTTTAAATTGCTAAACCTAAATTGAAATGTCCGTTTTTAAAAAAAATACATAATAATATTTTAAGTATAATCACACGTTTCTAACTACTTAAATTGTTTGTTTTTCATAATGTATTAAAGGATTTTTTTATGTCTACTTAGCTATACTCTGATTATTAATCAGACAGAAAAAATGTAAACAAAGTTTATGTCACTGTTAAAGTGACATATCAGGGGTTCTGAAAGTACGGGTCGGTCATGCAATATTATTTAAAGTTTACTTTAACAGCAAAATTGAAAATAATTATGATAAATATTTATAAGCAGTATACTAGTTACTAGTAAAGCATTGAATTGTATAGTGCATCGGTTCTTAACCTTTTTTCCGTCCTCGGACCCCTAGGAATTCAAGCACAAATCCAAGGATTATGATATTAAAAAACAGGCAAGACTTTTTGTGGCATTTATTTATTATTGTGAAATGGTCTATGGGTGAGACTGCTGCGAACCCCCGTACATAACTATAGGTACTCGCGGACCCCCAGGGGTCCACTGACCACAGGTATAGAAACACTGGTATAGTGGTTAAAGCTGTTAGAAGCCGAGTGAGCTGAGTTACAGGTCAGGCGTCAATTAAAATTAAAATCCAGCTACCGATATTATTTGCCATTCGCATTAAGAAATAGTAAGCAACCCAAAGATGCACAATCCCGGTGTATCGCAGCAGTGATACCAGTGCTAAAAATATATTCTACACATAAAAACGGTATTATCTTTTAAAATAATTATGAGGGAGGATTTTGGTAAATACGTTATCAAAATTAATTTTCTTTTTGTAATTAGAGTGTTTATTATTGAAATAGGACGTATGTTTCGTTTAACTGCGAAAATTATAAATCTCCTCATTGCTGCAAATGGTTCATGTTAACGGCAACACCAGTGTTTACATTTTTTCTGACTGGTTAATAATCAGAGTATACATTACCTACTGTTTTTTTTGTTGCCTAAGTCCGTTTAGTAGTTTTAATTAGGTACGTCAGTCCGGGCTGCCTGTACAGTTTTGAAAGTAAAATTATCATGTGCCAAAAGACGTAGAACTTTCCATATATGATTTCCATCCCCAGTCCCCATTTAACGGTGTTAGAGAATAAATTATTTTGATAAGCCAAAATTAACTTCGTGAAAAGTCCGTGTACTGCTCACTGCGCATCGCATGTTTCACCCACGCTCGTCTGTTATGAGACGGTTTATCTCGCGGAAGTGTGGTCAGGACATTTTTAATGCCAAAGACTTCCACAACCGGGAGGTGTGCAGTCTCAGGGATTATTTCCTAAGCAATGAGTGTGGGATGTATTGATTTAAACTTTCACGATTCTCACACATTATTTATAGTAAGCAGGACTTAATCGCGTATTATTAACTTATTTATTTACCTCACTGAGGTCTCCCGAAGTTTCGGATGTGTTGCAACATCCATGGTCATGGGACAACACAGTTGTTGAGTGTGGGATGCATCGCGACGTAGTAGTAGTAGACGGAAACTTCACCCCGCTTTCCTTGGCAAACGAGAACTGGCACCAACTTAAAGTAATGAGTGCCGAGGACCGCAGGGCTGTGTGGAGGAGCAAGGAGCTACACGGGTGGTTCTACCAGGCCAGATATGGATCTGCTCGCATCGGTGTACTGGCTACGTTTCGGGCATGCCGCCATCCCGGGGAGCCACTCAGGCATATTATCTCCGGTTGTGGTCATCTAGCAAACGGTGAGTACTTGCACAGACATAACCTTGTTGCCAGGATTATTCACCAGCAACTTCTATATGGTCTTGTGGACTTCGAAGTGCCTTACTATAAGTACACACCTGCGTCAGTTCTCGAAAATGGTTGTGCCACGCTCTATTGGGATCGATCTGTCATCACGGACAGGACTATTCTAGCCAATAATATGACCTGATATCGTGTTGGCAGATCGATCGAAACGCCAGGTAGTGCTCGTCGACATCACCATCCCCCATAATGATAACCTGAGATGAAGGCTGAGAAGGATAAAGCCAGCAAGTACCTTGACCTGGCTCACGAGGTAACCGCCATGTGGGATGTTGATTCGACGATCATTGTCCCGATAGTCGTTTCTGCGAACGGTCTCATAGCCAAGAGTACGGCCAACACCACAGGAGACTCGCTAGATGGCTGTATCAGGGGTCAAATACAGAAGGCGGTACTCCTGGACACTGCACGGATAGTCGAGAGGTTCCTCTCTCTGTCGCCCGGACCACCGGCAGCTTACGCCCGGCCCCGCTGCCGGCGGCACACTAGGTTAGGTTTGTATATTTTTTTATGTTTTGTATGTAAGTTTTATATTTTACTTTTATATACTTATTGTAAAAACCTATCCTAAGAAGAAATGTGAATAAATAGAATAATAATTCGTTTATTTATAAAACATAATGTACATCAGTTTTTACTATAGACTAGTGTGTCTCAAGTTTCCCCCCCGTAGTACATATAACTAATTTAAAAGGAAAAAAACTAGTTACCGAGCAATAGTCGACCAACTTAAAAATGTACTTGGAAAGGCCAACTTTGTACAAATCCGGCGAAACCAACGGCACAGATGTAACAGACAGACAGGCAACTACAGAACTTTGCATTGCGCGTGGCCTGACACGCACTGGGCCGGTTTTAATTTGAAGTATAGATTACCTGACGTGCCCGCGCGGCTTCGCCCACGTGCCGTCCGTGCATGCAACCCGTGTAATCGTGGAAAATGCGAAAGTACTAGCTCAAGCATTGCAAAAGCATGGACTCGACATTATAACCGGTGGCACTGACTCTCATATAGTGCTAGTTGACTTAAGATCGCAGAAATTAACTGGAAAAGACGTTGTAGATAGCCTTGAGAGGGCTGGCATTACCTGCAATAAAAACTCTGTACCATTTGATACAGAAAAGCCAACCATCACTTCAGGGCTCCGTTTTGGCACCGCTGCTGAGACAACACGCGGACTTGAGGCAGAAAATTTTAAAGAGATAGCCAGCCTAGTAAATGAAGTGGTTCAGGGATTAATCAGCGGAAATAGCTCAAGTGTCGAAAAAGCAGTAAAAACTAAAGTTGAAAAGATTTGTAGTAATTTTCCTATTTATTAATTTATGTGGTGTCATCCAAGTAGCTGGTAGAAACGAAAAAACTTACTTGACAAACTCCGCCAGCCCCCTTATCATGGAAGTGAAGCTATGTTTTTTATCTTCAGTCTGTGCAGATAAAACGACAAAAAACTCAATATACTTGGTGAGTAGTTAGATATTGAGAGTTCTGGACCAGTTGTTTGGGATAGAATTACCACTGCTCGTGTCGCGATGCTCCACTCACGGACGTGGTAATTCTATCCCAAACTACTGGTCCAGAGCTCTCAATCTCATATTTGGAAAATGCCTAATCGCATATTGGAGCAGATCTCTCCAATCGCTTACAGTAGGGTAGAATTAGGGATTCAAGCTCACTTATCCTAAAGACAGCGAGATATCTTATTGACCAGAATTGCCACAACTTGGAAATAAATGTGCTTTCGTTTGACAATGCGAAAAAACAAGAATAAAAATTGCAAAAGGCTTAACACAACGGGTACAAGCTAGCATTGCACCCACCAGATCTCGTTCTGCTTGAGAACCAGATCTCGCAACGCACCATCATAGCCCAGACTTATTATGGGTTGAGCTTTGAGCTTTGTCGGGCTACTAGGTTTATTAGGGTGTTTGTCACACTCTAACACACAGAATTGGCCAGAGACGTCTGTTAGAGTATGGGATTGATATATGATTTTCGACTTTGATTTTCGAGATTGATTTTTGAGTTTGATTTTTGAGTTTGAGGGTGGGATCTCCAACGTTACCACGACCGTCTGGCAATGTGGATCACCCGTGTCATTACAGTACGCAAGGTACAGTAACACGCCACCGCGTATGTGTTTAACCGTCACCACGTTATAGTGTGTTGTACATCGCATGCCCTGCCCAAGGTCGGGTTATTAAAACCAAGCATGGTGTATACGCCACCGCGTTACCAAGTCATTGTCACAAAGTTGGCCAGTCCTTGGACAAGAAGTGGTAAGAGCACTGTAACCATCGGTCTGTATAGCCACAGATACTCCGTAATTTCTGTGATCGAAATTTTTATTTATATCAACCTTCTTTAAAAACTTCAAAAGCGCGATGCAGGCCTGACATTCTGATTGGATCATTGATGTGACGACACACTGGTTGATACGATCATACATGAACCAATATAATATAACGTAATCATATCACTAAGTAAGATCTTAAAGCAAAACAAGCTATGATGTTTATTATATAAAGTATCACTTCGTTTCAACCTGTTCAAAGTTGCATATGTTTAAACACACCCTAATTGGAATATGTAGCAATCAAACTGATGCTTTGTTCTCCTCGTACTTCAAAATATAACATAAGCAAATAAGTGACAGAGTATATTATAATACCAAAAGAATAAAATAAACGAACTGGATACTGTTTGTCCTCGTCACACTTCAAAAATATTTCATAATGAAAAAGAGACAGAGTATCTCATACGAGCAAAGAATAAAATAAAACGGACTGGGTACTGTTTTTGCCTATGTATGTCTAACATCTGAGATATTTATTTATCTATTTTATATATCTTTAGTATCATGGTACCGAGGCAAGAACATCTATCGTAAGCAATATCAGTATCACACGGTCATTACGCTAACTCTTTGTGCTTTCAATTACAATGAAACGTAATCAGATCTAACAACTACATAATACTAACTAAACAGATGCGTCGTTTCTACCAAGAGACAAGTGTATGTGTTGTGTATGATTAAACGTCAGTGGTAACACGTCTATATAATTATATTTCCACCGGTTTGCTTAATTTTAAACCAGTCCAGTTTATTTACTTCAGCTCACGTAGAAAAAAGCGGGAACTTACAAGCTACTACTATAGTTTCTTCGTATATAACTTTAGTCAACAAATCAATACAAATCATGATGTTGAAAATGAGGTGTACCTATTGCACCCTGAAAGCGTGATAGTATAAATCAATGTATGTACAAATATCTCAGATGTTAGACATACATAGGCAAAAACAGTACCCAGTCCGTTTTATTTTATTCTTTGCTCGTATGAGATACTCTGTCTCTTTTTCATTATGAAATATTTTTGAAGTGTGACGAGGACAAACAGTATCCAGTTCGTTTATTTTATTCTTTTGGTATTATATGGTATTCTCCTTGGTACAATAGGCGGAGAAATCGCCTGTGTGAATCCTTTATTTTGAGGTGAAAATATGCTTGAGAGAGATCGAGCTTGCAAAGCCAATCGTGTGGCTGAAGGAAATGTGGAATCCGATTCACATTTATGAGTTGAAAAGGCAGGGTTATTACGTATTCGTTTAATGCTTTCAGGTTGAAAATAGGTCGCAGAGAGCCGTTGCTTTTTGGTACCAAAAAGAACTTCGATAGGAAGCTTGGAGACCAGTTTGCTTTCTTCAAGACGCCCTCTTTTTTTAGTTGGTTTATGATGTCGGACATTGACTGTGAAACTGGAGTGCTGAGAGAGTAGTTGTTTGCCACCGGCATGATTAGAGGTGGTCTCTCGAAGAAGGGTATCCGATACCCTTTTATTATTTTCAACAGGGATTCCGGTGCTCCCATTTCCTGCCATCGATAGTAATACTTTGCCAGTTGACCCGCTCTGAATGGGTGATAGTCAATTTCGTCGCTTTTTGGGTATATATGTGCAGGGAGATCCAGCTCGCCTGCGGCCTCGGGCATTCGACTCTGCATTTCGGTTACTGAGCTTACCAGCTCGGGGTCGAAAATTGCCTCTGTTGAAAACTGGCCTGTTGTAAGTGTTAGCCTGGCCTTGCGAAGGCCTGTTATAAGGGTTGTACCCCACTCCCTGCGAGGGAGGGTAATTTATAAAGCCACCCTGCGGGGGTGCAAAGTAATGGTTAGCAGGGTAAGGAGCATACCAAGTAGCAGGTCCCATCTGCCCCGAGCCCTGCGAGGGCTGGTTTTTCATAGCTGACCCCTGCGAGGGGTTGCGAACATTTTTGTTTTTTGATCCTACTTGCGCAGTAGATCCGAAATTACTATATTTATACGGTGGAGGTAGAAAAGCCTTCCTAACACCTCCTTCTTTCTCAATAGCCGCTGCGAGCTTGTCTTGATCAAACAAATGTTTAAAAGATGGTGGAATTCTGCGAAGCTTACTTTTGAGTAACTGGTCCCGAGCATTTTTAATCACACCATCTCTGCGCATTTGAATAGCTTCGGCTCTATGGCCGCAAATCAATTGCAACAAGTCCGACGAAACCTTTGCATATTCCCCATTTACTAATACGTCTAACTTTTCACGTAACGCCTCATAATTCAAGTAGTTTTCATTTTTAGCCCACAAAAGAAAACTTTTTAACGTGTCCTCAATAACGGTTTTTTGTTTGATTGCACAAAAAGTTAATGCTGCATAGGCTTTGTCAGCATATGCCAAATGTTGCAGAGAATCGTACGCTTTAATTTCATCATTAGCCTCAAGATCTACAAATCCAGGCGTATGGTTGTAGATTTTTTGAACATCTGCATATCTAACCTCAGTCCATTCATCAACATCTAAGTGTTGCATAGTTTTAAGCACATTCAAGAAGGATTCTGGGGCTTTTGGAACTGCGGGCTCCTTTAATTTCGTCTCTAGACCTAAAACGAATTCGGGCGACAAGTCCACTACCTCTTGACCCTCTTCGTATAATTCCCGACTCACGTTGGGATCTACAGATTGATCCTCATCGTCTAAATTAAACCCTGAACCACTGACGATGGGAACGTTGAACGTGATATGTTTCTGTAAATCACTTACTTGTTTAGATAACTCATCTATCATTCGGTGTCTTCGATTACGCCTGCTCTTCTTTTTGCGGGGCCGACGCGAGCGTCCTCGTTTGCGCGGCTCCGACGGCGACGATGATGTCGACGACGAGCTCGAGCCTGAAGATGAGCTGTTACTGCTACTCGACGAAGTATCCCTGGCTCGGCGCCGTCGAGACGGCTGCGAAGGGCCCGCGACCTCCACAGGCGGCTTTCTACCGGCATTGGCCGACTGATCCTCATTCATCCTGAACAAATGTTGCGTTAGAGACTATAATATTTACTTTTTAATCAATCACTTTCTAAAATGTTTTAGTTATTTGTATTACACTTCATACTGATAAAAATATTCTTCACAAAAGAGGGTAGAATCAAAACTTGACTTTAAATGAAGCACAATAAATAAATTTTATAAATTTCGAACGGCAAAAACCGTTAGTGTATTGGTAATTTCCAATACTCGTAACATAATTATAAAACTTCTAGGGAAAAACACACTTACTTGCGTACAAGTCTGGCCTCGCGCCAGCAATAATACTTTACCACAATGTGTAGAATAGATGGAACTTTTTTTCGAATTATTTTCGGATAGACAGCGACACAGTGTTTGCTTGCTATCCGTTCTCGGCGGGAAACAAAACGCCAATGAGCTAGTCCTAGCTGGAGAGACCCGAGCCTCCAGCAGCGCTGCATGGTGGTGGTGACGGAAAGAAGTGGGGATGTGCGAGAGAGAAGGTTATATTGGGTAGAAAGAGAGGGAAGATATGCGGGAAACGGCAGTGCCTATCTCAATTAAATAAGCTTCGAATAACGGTCAAGTAGTTTAATATCCTAATATGAATATTCCTTTTGGTTTACGTACAGAGCGTGGTAGGTTGATGCTCGGATCTCAACCAATTTATGTGAACGATGATGAACTTTTAATATGTGGTAAAAAATATAGTTTGACGCCTGGAGTACATGAATTATTGTTTAAGAAATTACCTGATTTGAATGAAGTGACTGAATATGATAGACGTCTTTACAAAATATTACTATTGAAAACAAACGCACACAGACGTGATTTCAACCCAAATAAACCGATAAAAAGCAACAAGGGTATGAAATATTTATATGTCATAAAACCGCTTTTCAAACTAACCAAACATCGCTCCGTAAGTAATGAAATATACAAACGAGGCACCGGGCTGCCAACCATGAAAAAAGTAAAAAAATATATTTCTTATGTATTTTGGGATGATCCAAACGAACTGGTAGAAAGATTAAAACTACTTATAGCTTCCCGCGATGCTGGTAATACGGGGTTGGACAACGAGATCATATCTATTATTGAAGAATTACGTGAAGCAGGTTTAGTAAACAATCATATATAAAAGATTAACTTAGATTTTTTCGAACAGTTTAAGTCTGACTTTCAAGTATAAAATATGAATATAGATAAATTCGGACACCACCTTCATAAACGCTTGCGTACTAGTGAAATTTCCGAACTCAAGTATAAGGCTTTGCTTCGTACAGAAGCAGGACATTTTGATTTACAATCTTTGAGACTAAAAGGAGTAGCGGAACCTTTATCACCCGATGATGTAGTAAATAAGCAGTATGTTGACAAATACATTCAAAACATGTACGAAAAGAAGTATATAGACTCCATATTTGACACTATAAATGCAAAAATTCATGATCTTGCTGCTCAGTTAAGACTAAACTTTTATACAAATAAGGAGATTGACAGTATTTTGAGGAATATTAGTAATGACAAAGGAACAAATAGTGAACGAGATTCATCGATCAGCGCGAAAAAACTTTAAGCGACGGTCAGTTCTACTAAAGGGAATCGATGATTTATGGCAAGCTGATTTAATTGATATACAAAAATTTCATACAGTTAACAAAGGATACAAGTATATATTAACTGTTATTGACGCCTTTTCAAAATATGCATGGTGTGTATCTATTAAATCTAAAACGAAAACGGAAGTGAAAAATGCATTTGAACTAATTATAAAATCAACTAAGCGAAAACCTAAAAACTTACAGACCGACTTCGGAAAAGAGTTTTACAATAACGAATTTCATCAATACGTAAAATCCTTGAAGATAAATCATTACTCAACGTATTCAATCAAAAAGGCATCCATTGTGGAAAGGTTGATAAAAACACTTAAGTTCAGGTTATACAAATATTTCAGTTTGATTGGTAATTACAAATGGGTTGGAAAACCATTACATGATATTGTTAAATCTTATAATCAAACTGAACATCGCACAACAAAATTTAAACCTATCGATATTCATTTCGATAATGAAATTCAAATATTAAAAAATATTAAAAAGACGCAATCCAATATGCGACAAAAATTGAATAAATTCAAAATAGGAGATTGTGTACGCATTAGCAAGTATAAAAGCGCCTTTGATAAGGGTTATACACCTAATTGGTCAACTGAACTTTTTACTATTAAACATGTGAATCAGACCAAACCTGTTACGTATCACATACAAGACCAACATAAAAAAGACATTCTCGGTACATTTTATGAAGAAGAACTTCTAAAAACTAACTACCCAGACGTTTACCTTGTAGAAAAAGTTATTAAAAAAAGAGGTAGAAAATTGTATGTTAAATGGTTAGGACTAAATGATAGCGAAAACAGTTGGATTGATAGAAACGCTGTTGTAAAGTAATATTTATATACTTTCTCTTCAATTAATGTGTTATTATATTACGGGATATGAAAGGAAGAGGTCTTTTAAACAGTGCTATTAACCATTTACCATTCGAACTGCATTTACCTGGTTAGAACTATTGTGGGCCTGGTACAAAACTGCGCAAACGGTTACAACGAGGTGATAAAGGAATTAATGCTTTAGATAATGCATGCATGAAGCACGACATAGCCTACGATACTATAGCGTTGAGAGTAAAAACCGCCAATTTATAAAGTTAATATAGATAATTAGCCAACTATTGGGTTCCTTTTGCCTTTTTTTCGCTTGGTAAATTTCTTAATGTTTATAGCTAAAGTAATTTAGGTTCACCGACAATCGTCATCCCGCTGCTTGTTAGCGGATGAGATACCGCGGCGGGATCTAGAGATACCGTGACGGGTATGACGAGGGAGAACAGTTGCTACTTGTTAGTGGCTGAGATACCGCGATTCATTCGCGGTATGACGGTCTGCGGCGGTATGATGGTTCGTGGTGGCATCTCGTCATCCCGCTACTTGTTAGCGGGATCTAGAGATACCGCGGCGGGATGACGGTTCACGGTGGTATAGTAATTCGTCATCCCGCTGCTTGTTAGCGGGATCTATGTGAGATACCGCGGCGGTATGACGGTTAATTATTCCGCGCGGGATGACAAGAAAGGAGCAGCAGGATGACACCTCACCATGTCATTCCAGCACGTGGCACACATCTGTACAAACATTGTTATAATAAGAGTTCAAGAAAGATGTCATGAAAATAGCTGGCACTGGAATCTTGTTCAAATGTTAAACAACACAAAGTTGAAAAAGTAGAGCAAGAATTACTTACAATTCAATAATTCTCCAAAATCAATTATGTTTGAAAAGTAATCACTATCTATAACGTCATCACTCACACCATTAACGTGAATAAGAACTGGACGGCATGAAAAGCCTTTTGGACGCTTTAGTGTATCTATTTTCTTTTGTACTTCTTGTATTATTGAATGACCGATTTTATTTTTTGAAAATTTGATTTCGCAAATGTAGAGAGTGTTAAACCTTGTTTGAATCATGTAATCAATTTGACAACTAGCAGATGTCTTCCTCTGAAAAAATGGATTTTCGCTTACTATTCCATCAATTTTCAAGATATTTTGTATGCTCTTTCTATTGTTAAGCACCAAATTTTCATACTGAAGTCAAATAATTGTATGCCACTCTCCTGGAGGTGCGAGTAATCTCGTAGAGTAGGTGTCACAATGAATTTTTCCTAGATTTTTTTCAATATATTTTAGATAAAACCTTAAATAATTATCTTGAAGTCTGTACTTCCTGAGTCATGAATCAGTACCCGTTTGTATATTCCAAGTGTGATCCTTTGCAATAAAACCGGCAAGCTCGACCTCATATAGATACTCAGAAATGCGTCCGTGTCTTGCAATGTTTAAAGCAGTACAAATTTCTACTTGTTCTTTAGCTTCAGTAGAAAGAGCTTTCACTATTTGCTTATAAAAAGCTGTTTTTCGCATGAATAGATCTGAAAATATTTGGTCAAACTCCTCAACAAAAAACCCACCTTTTGTAAAACAAAGCGTTTTAATATTTCTTCCAGCACTGTATCTAAAATTTACCTCTTCTAAATATTTTGGAATTCCACCGGTTACTGCAAGCACCTTAAACTTTTCGTATGCTAAAATATTTTTTGGCCAAAATTCATTGCAATCAGAAAGTGATAACTCCCCGAGTGTTAAGGTCAACGATATTCTTCCCACAAAACCAGTACTACTAAGTATATTTTTTTCAATCCAGGATGAAGCTGATTCACAAATAACAAAAATTAGCTTGTTATTATTTTTCAGCTGTGTATCCCAAAAATTCTTTATTTTGCCTAAAAAAGTTGGATCTTTTGAGCCCATCCAAGAAATTTCATCAAATAGCAATTGAGGTGTATGACGCAACATCGAATATATCTTATGCAACATTGTAAGTTATAACCTTGAATATCTATTACGATACCTCCTACGTATACTGGTGCAAGTGACAATTTTCAGATTTTCAGTTTTTTGCATTTTTGTGATTAATATGTCTATATTTACCTACCAGAAACATTTCGTACGCATATTCCAATTCGTTTCGGAAAAAAAATAGCGTGTATGAATACATCTAACACCGTTCTTCTAATCGGTACGACGTAAACTGAGGCAACTCACTTGCACCACTATACGCGGCACCAATATAGTGGTGGGGCGGGTTAGTCCAGTGTAACTAGCAGTTGCCTCAGTATGCACGCTAGCTCTCGCTACGTAGTAGTAGACGGCGAAGCATACATCTACGTGCGCAATTTTTTTAGTAATTATGTTAAGAGGGGGCGTATCGCCAGGGAAAAATCAGAAATCACCCGCGCGCCCCGTACCTGCCGCGCTGATGCGTTCATTGCTGCCCCGCTCCTTCTCGCATAGTATATGCCCCGACAGTCAGATGAAACATGATGAATACCTATAGATAACTATAATAAGTGGAAAGAAAGACAAAATCTGTAAGTACCTGTATTTGAAGATATAATTTTCGCTAGTAGCTAAGTCAGTTTCGAGAGCTATAACTGAAATATGACCTTCCGTTTTTTTACTAAATCACGTAAGGGTTGTAATTTAGCATAATAATGTCTCGTAAAAGGCTAAAGCAAAAAAACAGCTATAATCGAATTTAAACTTTTGTGAGACATAACTAAAATACTGCTAATAAATCCACGGTTAAAAAA
Organism: Epinotia ramella; assembly: GCA_947578815.1. Classification (NCBI taxonomy): domain Eukaryota; kingdom Metazoa; phylum Arthropoda; class Insecta; order Lepidoptera; family Tortricidae; genus Epinotia; species Epinotia ramella. Next base: position 57,585 of record CANPUT010000010.1, on the reverse strand, counting down.
TTAACGTAAATGTCACGGCAGGCGACATGTTTCGAACTCTTCGGGAGTTCTTCTTCAAAACAAACATCGAAAACACTAATCCTGAAGAAGAACTCCCGAAGAGTTCGAAACATGTCGCCTGTCGCGTCATTTAATACGTGAATTTATTAGTAGCATTAAAAAAAAACTGTAATTTATTATGAAAACTTCGATCATGTTTATGAAAGCCAGATTTTCAGGCCACTGTGTGGCGGCCAAATTTTTCAATTCTGACCCCGTGTCATGGTCGGCCTTATCACGCGATAAGTGACAGGATAGAGCGTCCGTCACTGGCTGACACCGTTTGATAGAACGAGACGATGCCCCTATCTTGTCACTTATCGAGTGATAAGGCCGACCATGATACGGGGTCTGATCTCGGATTCGTACTTGGAGACAATGGAGACGCTTTGGCCCTTTAGTTATCAATTTTGAACATACTCGTATTAAAGAAAAACTGCAAAATTGTGTTAACTTTTTTTAATTTAAAAATGTCCAACTTCGCAGGCAATAATTCGGGTGCAGACTCGAAAATTATTATTACTCCAAAAGAAAGAAGGCAAAAAAATATGCATAGTGATGAAAATCCCATTCAGATATCTCAAAGAATTACGAAGCTACAACCGTTTTAATATTGCTTGTTAGAGAGAGAAAACGCAAACGGTGTGTGACGTCACATTACAGGATGCTGCCAGCAGGCCGCGTCGACGGCGTCACCGACCACGATGCGCGCGGCACGTTGCCGTCTTCCGTGACGTCACATTCTTCCAGCGTCATCGTTTCATATGAAGTTGCGTTTTGCGAAAAAGGGACAGAACACATCCCTTCTTAAAACTTTGGACACTTATAACTTCGTGATTATTTAACCTTTTGCGTTGATTTTTTTTCCAATTGACAATTTTTTTTATCCTTCTTCGAGAAAATATCACACTATTTTATTTAGTGTCTACGCCCCTATTGTTGGAATCTAAAAGCGTCACCCGTGATGACTTTAAAGAAAAACAATGTCAATAATTACACGGTTCACCCACGTATTAAACGTCACTACGGGCGACATGTTTCGAACTCTTCGGGAATTCTTATTCAGGATTGAGTGTTTTCGCGGCGGTGTCGCTTGAATCACTACAAGATTCAAGCGACACCACCGCGAAAACACTCACTTTATAGAGTACAAATTACTTTAATTACCCAAGGAATACCACTACCTACATTTTGTTGCTTAAAAAACCACCGGAGCTATAACTGAAATATGGCCTTCCGTTTTTTTACTAAATCACGTATTAGGTTGTAAGCTAGCATAATAATGGCTAGTAAAAGCCTAAAGCAAAAAAAAGCTATAATCGAATTTAAACTTTTGTGAGACATGTCTAAAATACTACTAATAAATCCACGGTTAAATTCACGCATTAAATGTCACAACAGGCGACATGTTTCGAACTTTTCGGGAGTTCTTCCTCAAAACAAACATCGAAAACACTCATCCTGAAGAAGAACTCCCGAAGTGTTCAAAACATGTCGCCTGTCGTGTCGTTTAATACGTGAATTTAACCGTGAATTTATTAGTAGCATTAAAAAAAACTATAATATATTATGAAAACTTCGATCATGTCTATGAAAGTCAGATTTTCAGGCCACTACTGTGTGGCGGCCAAATTTTTCAATTCTGATCTCGGATTCGTACTTGGAGACAATGGAGACGCTTTGGCCCTTTAGTTATCAATTTTGAACATATTAAAGAAAAAGTGCATAATTATGTTCACTTTTTTAATATCAAAATGTTCCAAGTTCGCAGGCAATAATTGTTGGAATCTGCACTCTCGATAACCGTAAAAGCGACACCCGCGATGACTTTAAAGAAAAACAATGTCAATATAATGTCACTACGGGCGACATGTTCCGAACTCTTCGGAAGTTCTTCTTCAGGATGAGTGTTTTCGCGGCGGTGTCGCTTGAATCACGACAAGATTCAAGCGACACCGCCGCGGAAACACTCGTCCTTAAGAAGAATTCCCGAAGAGTTCGAAACATGTCGCCCGTAGTGACATTTAATACGTGAGTTGAACCGTGTAATTATTAGTACTGTTTCAACACGTCTCACGAAAGTTTAAATTCGAAAAGCAATGTCCGCCATCTTGGAATTCAAAATGAACATCATTTCTAGAATCTTCACCCTCGAGAAGCCTGCCAATGTATGTTGTTCTTTAAAAAAACGCGCATATTAATTTACAACGAATGTTTCAAAAATTTTAAATAATGCGACCACTTTTTGAAATATTTCTGACTATGAATTCGTATTTAGACCTCTCAGACATCGATTTTGAACATAACCGGATTTATTCTCAACTAGCGATCCGCTCCGGCTTCGCACGGATACTATATTATACATATAAACCTTCTTCTTGAATCACTCTATCTATTAAAAAAAACCGCATCAAAATCCGTTGCGTAGTTTTAAAGATCTAAGCATACATAGGGACAGACAGCGGGAAGCGACTTCGTTTTATACTATTTAGTGATAGTGATAGTGATAATCTTTCATAAAGTAAATACACGATCGACAGAAAAATGTTCGTCTAGTTTTGCATGTACTGCACAAATTATTCTAAGAAGCCGGTCACCCGCCGATCGCTGCGTAATCTTAATAATATAGTTGTATTTTCGTAAAGTCGACTTTCAAATATATTATTTCAAAATGTAGCAAAATATCTACTGGAATGTAATGATACGTTCATTCACTGGACGAATATACTGGGTCACAATATTATTGAAATAATTATGTTCATCGTGCTGTCGTGAGAGCACAGAACGTAGTCCTCTCGTCTCAGCGGAGCGATTACGACTGACTCCGCCCGCGAACGGCAACAAAAGATATACAGAACCGCACGAAACACGCGACGGGAGAAAGGGTATCGCGCTAAATAAAAAAGGCCTATACGCCAAATACGTTTCACCTCAATAAGTCTGAAAAGGGACTACATAAAAATACCCCGCTAGTACTTTCATTAGGTAATGTGAAAAGCTATTATACACTCAACTTTTACTTAATTTATATGCACGGGAACCTCACACTATTGAAATTGAGTAAAAATAAGACATGTTTTGGCGGTTCTTTTCTATCGAGGCAATTTTGGTTTTGTATGGTTTTGTTCAGACGATTCAATTGCAAATATGATGTAGTTTTGGTATGTTTTTTTTCCTGGCATTCGCTTTAGTTTGTCATAGGTAAATATTCTATCTAAGAACCCCGATTTCGCAGAGCGCCCCCTCTTAAGTGCACGTTGCTTATGGTATTTAATTGCTAAATAATTGTGAAGAAAGTAAACATATTACTATTCTGGTAGTTGGGCATACACAAAATGAAAGCGACAGCATGCATGCTCTAATTGAAAAAAGAACGAAAAACATCAATATATACACACCTGAGCAATAAAAAAAATAAAATAAAAAATAAACGTTTATTCACGGACTTGCTTACAACTAAATACATTAATATTCTTCTGCCAAACCACAGAGTGGTTTGTTGGCAGACGAGGCTCCTTTACTTTTGTGTAAGCTATTATTATTGTGTATTTATTTATGACATGGAGTGGAATGATATATGGCTATGCGTATGGCGAAAGTAGAAAAACCGTATGAAGTTATAGAAGTCTCTCAAAACTCGGTATTTAATTTAAAGGCTTGTCTGAAGCTGTTCAATAATTGGAACAAAGGTAGAAAAGGGCAACCCGTTATGTGGAGCCGAATGTGTGAGGTATATGTATCACACGAAGAGCCCTTTACAATAAAGTACAAGTACAAATTCGAACAGGGATATGAATCCATTGAATGTGATTCCATGAAACAGACAAGGAGCCGACTAAGTGAGCTTGAAATAGGGTTGGATAGTATTAGCGTAGCTTACCAAGCATCATAGCCTCTCGACAAACAAAAATTAAATGATCTTGGCGATTTGTGTAAGACTGGTGTAATTCCTGATCAATACCATGAATTCTATCACAAATTAGTCTGATACAATGACGTGATTACTATTTAAATTAAGGTTTCTTATAGTGATTACCTAAATGTTCCTGTCGTTTAAAAAGCAAATGCTTTAGATTGTGTTATTAAATAAGCAATGTTGATATTTTATAAAACTGAAGCTACTAAAGTAGTTAATTTTGTAGTTGCGTGATTTTGTGTTAATTTTATAGGAGATTTGTATTTTTTTTTACATAATTTTTGTTAATTATTAGGTCAAAGTGATCTCAGTTTCGTTACGTTAATATTAAGAGATGATCTCAGTTGTGAATTGAAAAAACTTTATTTACCTACGTTGTGAAGTAAAAAAGGGGCCAAAGTTAAAGTAACTGGTTCTGATCATAGATACCGTAATACTTGTTCCTAGATAATTACTAAGTAGTAATATGGTAAGAATATATTCTTATTAAACTCGCCTTAAAATATATTCTGATGATTAACTTTACTAACTGCATGATGCTCAAGACTGATTCTGAAAAATTACTCACCTTTGTACAATTTTCTTTCATAATAAAAACCTGTACAATAGCATAGAATCATGTGAGTTTAATACATTACTAGCTGTATATTGATACAAGTGGTACGTTCATCCCAACGTATATTGATACAAGTCAGGAAAACATTAGAACAACATTAAATAGAGGCTAATAAGAAGCAAAACTGCACCTGCTTTGTTTTTCATGCAAGCCCTATGAAGATAATAATCGAATTGTCTTTATATTATACAAAAAAATAATAAAATGAATAATCGGTGTACTACGATGTATATTGGAGCAAGTGGTAACTAGCTCAGTATACCACACAAGTAGGACATTGTACTACAACGTATATTGGAGCAAGTGGTAATTAGCTCAGTATACCACACAAGTACGACATGTGAAATACACGTATACTAGTGTATTTGCAGTTTTCTTCAAAACGATAAAAATATTAAAAGTTCCATTAATGTAGGTTTATGTAAAAAAAATTCCTTAGTTTTGAGCCAAAATTTTGAAGAGTTATGTCAAAATCTGAGAAAGTTACGGGTTTAGGTACCTTTGAACAGCTGTCCTGTGAAATCCTTATTCTGCACTTGTACCAGTATACGTAGGAGGTATCGTAATAATCTTGCGGAATATTCTCTAGCCTTGAAATACAATACCCTAGCATCTGGTTCACGCTCGTGTAGACATAATCACTATTAAAGTGCATTAGCGATAAGGATCTAAAGTCGTAAACCCTATGTAAGTGCACACCCACACGCGATACAGACACAGTATATAAACCCCTGTTTTCCTTAAATAAATGTTCATTAATATCCCAACTCTCGTCTATATTATTTACCCTACGGGCTACATATCATGGCGACCTTTCCAGGCCTGGCAGGACATTATTCATAGTGATCCTGCCAGGGCAGGTCGCTTCGCGGCGACCTGCCTTTGCGACGAAGAAAATAAAACCGCGCCGCGTTCCACACAATTTGCGGCCAGCGAAAACTATCACCGTAGCGCATCAACCACAAAGCCAGCACCAACCTGCTCCACTGCGCCATCCAGAACGACAAGATGACCGACAAGACTCAGACCACCGAAATGAGCGCCGATATTACACTAGTGGGCCCTATCAAGCAGTTCCAGAATCTCCAAATCACGGTAGCAGCTCCACCACAGCTACCCGGTATGGACTCATCAGGAAGAAACACCGCTAGCAGCAGCGTACCACCAGCCCCAGAGACCGCTCAGCGCTCCATTACGGTAACCATGGAGAAATCACCAGGAGGCCCGATAAAATGCAATCCACGAGCTACGCCACGCAACATACAACAAAACGGAAGAGGTGTCCAGGGTTTTCCCGGCCCGCATCAGCGACCAACGCAGCAGCCGTCCCGGAGGAGCACACTGCAGCCGCCAGCCAGCCAGCTTCGAGGACGAGAGACGAGACGAAATAACGAAGACGTCAAAATCGTATCGTATACTTTTAAATAATCTTAATTTTATTTTTTTAAACGTAATTTAGATCAGTAGCTAAGTAAGAACTACTTCATTCATATATTATAGGTAAATAATGTGTAAATTTAGTGTCACTAAAATGTAATAAACCCGAGTAAATTTAAATATTGCAATATTACAGACATTCCTTTATTGACAATTATACATTAGCTAATTATTGGACTGGCCATCTGATAACTTAGCAAAAGTCTAATTGATTAAAAATTACAAAAATAATAAAAGTTACGTTAAGTTAGTTTTTATAACCAGACTATGTCTTTGTCCAATAATCCCATCAAATTCAAATAGTTTTTTTTTTATGGAAGTCACGTACTCAATGGCGTGACTCATCTAGTGTAAGGGATAAAATTACCGCGACATATGTTAATCCACGGTAATAATATATACAAAATTATATATATATATACTAAAATTATAATACCAAACGCAAATAGAAATAACACGCCGCCGCCGTTTGATGAATAAAAAGTAGGAAATCATATGGTTAAAATTACGGTATCATTATAATTACTTTGCAATATGAATTTAGAATCTTATAGCTTCTTTAATTGAGTTCAAAATAACACAAACACGACGTGTCCTTATGGCACCCGACAGCTGATATTACAGCCCGAAATACAAATTTTATATCAAACTTCGTGCATTGTTTTAGAGACTTACATTCAAATTACAAAATTATTTATATATATTTTTACGAACCAATATTATCTTATCAATGACCCGTATAGAAATTGTTTTCATAGAGCACAAATATTCGTTATAATTAGTATAGATCCAAATACCTACAAACACCGAATTTTAACCATATCATAATAAAATTATTTCAGCATACAGCTATAATTTAGTAAAATCATTTTTTTTTTATCAGTATGTATCCGAGAAGGCTAAGACATGTAAGTTTTTCACAGTACGATTAGACTGATCACCTAAAAGTAAATTAAATACTTATATGACGATGTATTCAAGGATCATGCGTAGTAGTGAAACATAAAATAAGTGAATCATATTAGCAAAAAGATGCATAGCCTATTATTATTATTAGGAGCAAAAGACTCCAACGGCAGTTTATATACGTGACGACGTATTATTAAATACGATATACAGTACCAGAAACCATGATACCGATAGGCTAAATGCATAGAACTAATACGATAAAGTGAAAAGTAACATAATTTCAAACAAATATATAGGTATAAAAGATAATGAAAAATATATTAAATAAAAAGAAATGAATATGTAAAAATCATTAAAATAAATCAACATAAAAGAAAAAAATATATATATATGTGGGAGTTGGGTATATTTTGATGATTTAGAACGTTTAAAACGAACATTTCTGCTGTGGAAATTAACCAGCAGAACACCTGCCTCCCATGACGTCACTTGTTGTGCCGCTTTGCAACCAGTATAAAACCCCGCCCCCAGCTCGACGCCTTCACTTGACTTCGAGCTGTGGACGAGTACGGTTCTCTCTGATTTGTAATCGTCAGTTTCAGATCTTAACACGAATACGTATGTCACACGACGAGCACATGCGCGGGGTCCCCGGGTGGGCTCCTGAAGCATCGGATTCTAATGCTACCCGCAGTGTACCATCAGTTTCGCCGCCCTTCGAGCAGCGCTTCATGCCATCGCGACCTCATGGCAACACAGAGGCTCCGGCTCCGGCAGCAGCTCCGGCAGCAGCACTGGCTCCGGCAGCAGCACTGGCTCCGGCAGCAGCTCCGGCAGCGGCTCGGGCTCCGGCTCCGGGCCCCAGTGGTACACAAAGTATTCCAACGAATCCAAACTCGGATGGGCCGAGTGTCACTAACGGTAACTACGTTCCTTTTGATTTTGTGAAAACCATGATGCAAGAAATGATGGCAACATTCGTGCAAACTACATCTAGCGCTTTGCCCATGCGTCCGGTTACTCCTATACCGCGGCCCAGAAATTTGGAGCATATTTATTTGCCTGCATTTGATCCTGACGATCGCACTGACACTGTCCAGGTGTGGTGTCGACACGTGGAGGAATTAAAAGTTGAATATCAGTTAAACGAGCGAGAGGTCCTTAATTTAGCTCGAAAAAACCTTAAAGGACGCGCGGCCGATTGGGCTCGACGCAATTATACAACCATTACCAATTGGAATGAATTGAAAGATAACCTTATACAAACATTCGCAGATGAAACAAGATACTTCGACGATTTGATTACCTTCATGGAGTATACGAGCGACAAGGCGTGCAGTCTGGCCGAGTATGCCACCCGCAAATGGGAGTTGGCAAAGAAAGCGGTCGGCATCGTGGTGACAGAGCAGCATCTCGTTGATGCCGTTATATCAGGTATGTCAGACTTTCGTATTCGATCTGATCTTTTACGACTTACACCCAAAACCTTGCCTCAACTAATACAAAGTCTAAATGCTTATAAGCGTAAACGACCGATGTTTGATGCTGATCACAATATACTTACAAAAAAGACAAAATTGAACCCTAGTGATTTTAAACTGAGACGTTGTCAGAAATGTTTTAAATTAGGGCACTTGCAAAGGGACTGTCGGACAGTATTAGGAAATAATAGTACCCATGCCTCCCTAAATTCGACTGCTTGTTCAACAACGCCTCAAACACAAAAAAGTGAACTGCCAACAAGAGAATCCCCTCGCACGCTGCCAACTTGTAGTTTTTGTCACAAACCGGGCCATAAATACGAAAATTGTTTTAAACGACAAAACAAGACTCCTAAGCCGGAAAAATCGGTTAGGGCTCTCATGGTCGGCAGTAATCGGTCTATTATGGCCAAGATCGATGAAAGAGATTTTGTGTGCCTAGTAGACAGTGGCGCTGAATGTTCACTCATGCGAGAAAGCGTTGGGAATTCTATTGCTGGCAAAGTATCTTTTGAAACTACCTTATTACGAGGTGTTGGAGAAAATGCATTTTGTTCGTCCCGAAAAAAGACCTGTTTAACTTTCATTGATGGCTTAAATCTAGAGCTCGAATTCGTGCTAGTACCGGACCGATACATTCAATATGACATACTGCTGGGCGAGAATTTCTTTGAAGTTCCTGGTATGCAGGTTACTTTTTCTAAATCAGAAACAAAGATTTCCAGAACTAAATACGATATAAATTTTATAGAAAAGGTTGACTTGGAAAAAGACATAAAGACTAGTGTTGATGCTAAAACAAAAGATCAACTTCTTTCAATGTTAAAAAACAACTCTGATCTGTTTACTTCTGGAAATGCTGTTACCCAGGTTAATACTGGAGAATTAACGATACGACTTAAAAACCCTGATAAGACGGTGCAAAGGCGCCCATATCGGCTTGCTTCCATTGAGCGAGAAAACGTAAAAAATATAATTCAAGATTTAAAGGATAATGGCATTGTCAGGGATAGTAATTCTCCATTTGCAAGCCCAATGTTGCTGGTCCGCAAAAAAGATGGCAGTGATCGTCTCTGTGTGGACTTTAGGGAGCTAAATAGTAATACGGTCAGAGATCATTTTCTTCTCCCTTTGATCGACGACCACATTAGTAAACTTGTGAATGCCAAATATTTTACAGTCTTGGACATGGCTGCAGGGTTCCACCAAATTCCCATAGCCCCAGACTCAGTTGAAAAAACTGCTTTCGTCACACCTGACGGGCAGTATGAATTCCTACGTATGCCCTTTGGATTATGTAATGCTCCTTCAGCTTTTTAACGAGCCATCAATGCAGCCCTGAAACCATTTGTCGATGTATTTGTCTTGATCTATATTGACGACATCATAATCTTCTCCAACACCATCGATGAAGGTCTAGAAAACTTAGATAAAGTCCTTGCAGCACTTAAGAAGGCAGGCTTTTCGCTAAATGTCAAAAAATGCAAGTTTCTTGAAACCGAGATTGAATATTTAGGCAGAGTTATATCTAATGGTTCCGTGAAACCTAGTTCAGGCAAAATTCGAGCCCTTATTGATTCGCCTACCCCAACAACAGTAAAACACGTACGACAGTTTTGCGGATTGGCAGGATATTTTAGGAAATTTATTCCTAACTTTTCGCAAATAATGAGTCCTCTGTATAATCTAACGAAAAACAATACCAAGTGGAACTGGACATCTGAGCATGACGCTGTTAGACGGAAAATTATTGATTATCTGTCTTCAGCACCAACTTTGGCATTGTTTGATCCATCTAAACCTATAGAGCTCCACACTGATGCCAGTTCCGCCGGGTTTGGTGCAGTGATTTTTCAAAAACATGACTCTCAACTGAAAGTCGTAGAATACTTCAGTATGCGCACCACCGACCCTGAGACGAGATATTATATTCGTACGAGCTTGAAACTTTGGCTGTCGTTAAAGCTATAAAACATTTCAGGCACTATCTTTTTGGTAAAAGTTTCAAGCTCGTGACGGATTGTAATTCACTCAAGGCATCCCGTAACAAGAAAGAGTTGCTTCCTCGTGTACATCGATGGTGGGCATACTTGCAATCCTTCGATTTTGAAATCGAGTACCGTAAAGGTGAACGCATACCTCACGCGGATTTTTTGAGCCGAAATCCGGTTATTAATGACATAAACAGTGTGTTTAGTTATAATGACTGGTTGGAGGTTGAACAGAAAAATGATTTGGAAACCAAAACTATTATCGAATCTATTCAAAATGATACTATTGACAGAACTATAGCGTCCAGTTATAAAATTCAGGTTGATTAGAAAGAAATGATTTAGAACGTTTAAAACGAACATTTCTGCTGTGGAAATTAACCAGCAGAACACCTGCCTCCCATGACGTCACTTGTTGTGCCGCTTTGCAACCAGTATAAAACCCCGCCCCCAGCTCGACGCCTTCACTTGACTTCGAGCTGTGGACGAGTACGGTTCTCTCTGATTTGTAATCGTCAGGTAAACTGTATTTAATTCAATAAATATTATTTTATTCCATTTTTGAGTAATTTAAATAAAATGATTTAATGGCTTATCGATATTGGTTGTTGTGCTTATTGCTATGACTGTTTTTAAATAATGAATACTATAAAATTGCTTAAATACTTTTTATTGATCAAATAAATGGTATGCTAATTATACTCATGTTTATTTTCTCTTCTCCACTCCCATATATATTTATTTTTACAAACAGTGACACTAGATTATACTTTAAATAGAAAAATAAGCTATTACTTTCATTATATTCAATTCGCTAGATTATATTTTAAATAGAAAAATAAGCTATTACTTTCACCATATTCAATTCACTAGATTATATTTTAAATAGAAAAATAAGCTATTACTTTCATCATATTCAATTCACTAGATTATATTTTAAATATGTTCAATTTATTATTAGACAATATTACATTAGAAGAATAAGCTATTATTAACATTATATTCAATAAACTAGATAATAATTTAAAAGAAGAAATACCCAAAATAGAAAAATAACAAAATAATATTTAAAATGAAGGAAAATCTATTATATCCATTATATTTCAGTTCACTAAATAACTAATAATAAAATAAAAGAACAAACCTATAATTTTTTTAGTTGTAAATTTATATTCAAAAGATTAAATAAAATAACTGACCAACAAAAATTAACGAATAAAAGAACAAAAACAAATAAATCGTTCAGCTTACAGCTAATAAGTTTTCCAACTGTGATTGGCCGTTAACACCAATCTTGGCGGAAATCCTTAAAAAGAAATAATAATAATAATAGAAATAATATATTTTATAAAAAAAAAAAAAAAAAAGTGTATAGGTGATATAAGGGATGCGCCAGGTACAAGGCAGGCAGGAAATCTTTGGATGCTGATCATGATTCGGTCGAGATATCAATCGCGAGAGCCCCTTAGACACATGGTAAAGTGTTAAATGAACTGTCTGTTTACACGTATATTGATATGACATGTGTGCGCGCTTAATAAATTAAATAAATGAACAGTATCTTGTACCTTAAGCAAATGATTATATTATATGTAAGGTAATCTCACAATAATATTTTCCCTGATAGTAGACGTTCACCAACTGCCCATAGTAAGTCACTCCAGTCGTCATACCTAGGCTCTATGAACAAAATTTCAGAGTAAGCATATGAGTGCTCCAACAAAATTCAAAAAACCTATAAAGACCTCAGCAGTCTTATCAAAAGGGGAGAAAATTCGTCTAAAAATTTTGATTTTCCCGAAGAAGCACTCAATCAGATGCCGCTCTTTATAAATATGCTCATCATAATGTCTCTGTACTTTGCGATTCCGCTTTGGTGGAATAACAACAGTGCACCCTTTGCTTTCAAGACAGACAATAAAAGCATTTCTGTCATAGCCCTTATCGTCCACGACAGTGGAGCTGGAGACATTTTTAGTCAGAACTGATGCCTGAGTAATTTTGTTCCTTTGGCCTGGGGTCAAAATAAATTTGAGTGGGTTTCCCAACGCGTCAACAAGTGCATGAATTTTAGTCGTAAATCCACCTTTACTTCGCCCTAAGGCCTCTTGAGCCTGAGAATCTTTTCTATATCCTGCTGAACATGGATGAGATCTGATGATTGTTCCATCAATTAGGGAAACTTCCAAATCTGGATCTTGTTTCACATACTTGAGCAATTTTGCCAACATTCCCTTTTCGCACCACTTTTTAAACCTCCTGTGTATACTCTTGTAATTGCCGTAGATTCTCGGTAAGAGCCTCCATTGACAGCCACTTCGTACTATGTACCATACTGCTTCCATAAATATTCTCAACTTCTCTTCATTTTTACTGTGTATTCCTTCTATGCTCTTTAAGCATGCAAAAATTTGCTTCCAATTTTCCTTTTTTATCTGATATTTCATACGGTAACTTCTCTATGTTTATAGTCATTAGGTTGAGTTACCGCTTTTTTCTCCATTTTCATTCTTCCTCCCCCTCAATTAATTTGACCCGCTAAAATTTTGTTCACAGAGCTTAGAAGCATAGACAAAAACTTCGTGCTTCCTCCTTTGTGCTTCCTTTATTAGCACGAATGTAGTGTCAGTTTCAAAATTTATATTTTCATCCATCTGAAAGGCAACTTTCATTTATATTCTCTACCTATTGTCACAATTGTACAAATGTTATCATTTGAAGGCGATTTTTGCCTAATGGCGTAATTTACTGTACTTATATCGTACATAACTTACAACTTGTTTTACTCCCTTTACTTTTCTTGCAATTGATATTACAGCCTTTAATTCCACTTTATTTTGGGCTATACCCATCAAATAAACAACTCTATCAACCGTATTAACGCTATAATTAATTGATTTAATATTTCTTTTCCCCAGAAGTCTTGTTCTTATTTCCGCTGTTATCATGCCATCTACGTGTCTAGCACGGAAGCCATTTGAATTGGTATTACTCTTATTTCATGACGTAGGCGCATACGCTGCGGACGCGGTGCTGATGACGTTTCTCTGTGACGTATGATGACGATGTACCGATGACGTAGCTAAGCGATAGTGCTACATGTGAGGTATATATCCATGGAACCTAACCTAACCTAACCTAACACCTCCCCTCTAAGTGGAGCAACTATTTGCTAGGTTTAGTGCAAATGTTGCGGCCTTCTGCAATTCTATGTTTTCTGGCTTGGTTATCTCAGGTTTGCTTGTAGTTTGATATCTTCGGTATATTATAAAGGCTGTTGCACCTGTCCCCAGTAATATGATAAGGTAAAGTGGTATTGTAGTATGGTAGAAACTTGATGATAAGATTTCATTGACTTCGATTTGTTTTTCCATGGATATTTGCTGTTCGATAGTCTCGAGGTTTTTCAAATTGATGGAATCCATTTTCAGGACAGTGTTGGATTCTCGGTGTCTAGTTTCCGGTGGTATCGACATTATTTTTAGGGGTTGGCCGCGAAGTTTGTTGTTGATATTTACGATGGTAAACTGCGGAGATCTCATAGAACAGTGTTGTGGAATAGTTGCGACGTAACTTCCGTTCAATATGACGTGTTGTTCTTGCTGGCAGCTGGTCTTGACCTTGGTAGGGTGCGGGAATGTGATGGCGTAATGTTGATCATCCAGCTCCAGTAGAGCCTCTGGTCAGAGAGATAGGCGTGTTTTTGCACGTTCCATCTATCTCCTGAGAATGAATTAGTTTGTTGATGCAATCCTGCTCGGTGCGTATTTGATGACTAAATTTCTGTTCGCAGATGTACCAGTCGCCGGATTTGGGGCATTCTGCCTCCATGTACACATATTCTGCAGGGTTGGTTGCTAGGAAAGGATACGGAGGAATAAGGATGCGCCCATACTTATTTGGTAAAGGACATAACTTATACAAATCAAATGATCCTTGGTAAATAATAGGTACTTTTAGGACAACAACTAAATTATTCTTAGAAAAATAAGAACCTATCTTAATAAAATTATAATAATCTCTTACATCTAAATCTAATATTTTTTCTGTGCTATAAATTTCGTTTAATGTTCTAATTATATCTAGAAGTGCATTAGTGCTCAAAATAGAATGGTGCACATTACTTGACCTACTGAAAGCTAGTATATTTTCTATGCGTAATAGTTCAGTATACAAATCGTTGACCTTTTCGTTGATAATATTGAAAAGTTGGGCTACGTGTGCAAGTCCATGTCAGTAGTAGGAGCCTGTAACAATTGAGATTTGCGTACTTTTTTAAGTCGGGACTTTGGGACGGGGCCTCGTTTTTTCGAAGTATAAATGTGAACAGGTAAGTCTTTCGTAACCTTGTCATGTGTATATCTAGGGGCCAACTTTTGTCTGTCTGCTAATGGGTTTTGTATGTAAATTTCTTGTTCAGGGGAATATTCTATACTTGGATCTCTATTTCGATTTATTCTTTCCATAATGGATTCTCGTTGGGTCAAAGACGAATTGTGTACTATGTCATAGACAGTCTCCATTTTCTTCCGGTGTTCATTGATGTAATTTTGTATTAATAGTTCTGTAGTGTCAATGTCAATTGGATCTCGTGGGTCAAAGTGTCCAGTTATTATGTCAAAAGGTCTGCATTTAGTTAAGCTATGTATTGAACTATTATATGCTAATAAAGCGTAAGGCATCAAGTTTTTGGATTGATCATCGCGGTTTGTTAGTTTTAATATTCGCAAATGTTCTAGGATAGTGGAATGCAACTTTTCTATAATTCCATTCTCGTTCGGCGCGTGGGCTGCAATTTTCCGGTGATTAACTTTATGGACTCTCAAAAATTCAGCTAGTAATTGGTTCGTAAACTCGGTGCCCTGATCTGTTACTAAAGTTAAAGGTAAGCCATGGTGAGTACAATAATTCAATAGTGCTTTTACAATACTAGGTGCAGTGCCGTCAGGTAATCGGTATCCTTGTGCATATTTAGTAAATGTTAGCGCGCTCCATGAACGCGCTCCGCCGGCATCCCCACCACCAGCAGCCGCACCGCCGCCGCGCCCGCGGCCGCCCCGCCGCGGGCCACGAAGCCACCATTCATTCCTCCAGCGAGCCCGGCCGGTGCGCGCGCGACCGTTTTTAATACTTTCAAATCGAAATACCTACAAGTTGTAATTCATTTATTCTGTAATATACAGTTATTAAGTTTAAATCTGTGTCGCCTACATTATTCCTGAACCTGCGTCAACAAGTTCGAACCGGATTCGACGTTTAAGCAGATACGCCGTTTCGACGAGGTCAAAAACAAGAAAGCGCGCCCGGCCGGCATTACATTCGCCATTAGCGAAGATCGGAGTGAATCACCGCAGCTAGCAAGCATACCTACTATGCTTGTTATACATTTGAAGCATCGCAACTTCAGTATCAAGCATATAACTACAACCAAATCGACTATAATTTGAAGAAACAATTTGACCGAAGTATCGTCCAGTTCGAGAAAGAAGCAAAATTCGAGAAACCAGGAAAAGGGGTTTGCAATCGCATTTGTGAGTTCGTTCCAATTATTAACTAGCTAAAATCATTATTGCGCATTCATAGTTGACCCATTTTATTTCGTAACCTTTCAATTTAAGGTTAAATTCCAACCTATTTGTGTTAAAATCACCAATCCGTTTACGTCACTAAATTGTTAATCCGCTTGCATCTCAGTCAATTTCCAAGTATTTTGACAAATGACTTAAGAATTAAGAAGATTTCGTACAGAGGATACTATTCCCACTCATATTTTTGATAAAATTTTGTTTTTTGAACTTTTTCAAAAAAAAAAAATAACACGTTTTGTGTTTATCCTTCTTTTTCAAGGCCTTATTAGCTGTGTTGCACCTATTTGTGCTAATTGGGTGCCATCATTATTCGCTTCTAATATTTATTTGGAACATTCCAGGAAAACTGCACGTTTTTGCATACGTGACCGGGCCGTGCCGTAGCCAGAGCTGTGGCGCACACGCGCATCTGCTACTTACCTTGTTTGCGCTCGCTTCCCTGCCTACCCCTGCCACGCCTAAGCCTATTGCACGCCGCACGCATTTTAAAATTTACGTATCGTTCCACAAGCTTGTTCAATTTCATATCTTCATTTACACGTGTGCTATAATTACATATTTCATTCAATTGCAGCTAAAATTTGAATTCCGTCGCCATTTGCACAATTTAAATCCTAATTTCAATCCAAAATCTTGCATTACGCATTAAATAACACGGTTCCATCATGGACTTAAAAACCTTAAAGAAAACACGAGGCTCTTTCAAATCAAAGCTTACTATATTTAAAGCATATTTAGATCCTCTTTTGCCATGCAACACGCTTAATAATTTGCAAGCTCACGAATTAAATACCAGATTAAGTAAAATCCAAGACATGTACAACGACTATGATTCAACTCAGACTGAAATAGAAAATTTAACGGAAATTCCAGGTGAGGAGCACACTGAACGGGAAACTTTCGAGACAAATTACTTCGGCGCCGTGGCTGCTGCGCAGGAGCTGCTCAGCAAGCACGCCGCGGCTGGCGCTGCCTCTGCGGCGCTCGAGGACAGATCGGTAACGGGTTCTAATCTCGTCACTGCACTCACAGGTGGGCCAAACATTAAGCTTCCTACTATTCATTTACCTACTTTTTCTGGGCGCTATCAGGACTGGTTAGAATATCATGATACCTATAAATCTCTCATACACGATAATCTGTCAATTCCAACAATTCACAAATTTCATTATCTGCGAAGTTCATTAAAAGACGGTGCTTCACTCATAATCAAATCACTAGAGTTCTCGTCCGACAACTATACTGTCGCGTGGGATTTACTCTGTGAACGTTACAGTAACGATAGAATACTAGTAAACAACCACATAAATGCATTATTTAACATAAACCAAGTGTTTAAAGAATCTTCAAAGGCCTTACGAAACACAATAGATTCAGTCAATAAGAATCTAAGGGCGTTGAAGACTCTTAACCTACCCACAGAGCACTGGGACATCCTCATTATCCACATGGTAACTAACAAACTCGATTCGGCTACACTCCGCGATTGGGAGACCGACCGTAATGATATCAAAGGCATACCGACATTGACGGAATTCACGACCTTTTTGAGAAACCGCGCGGATTTGCTGGAAACCATGGAGGAAGCACAAACACTAAATACACCACGTAGACACAGCGATGTCACTTACAATCGTCCTAAATCACTGATTGTTAACCATGCTCAAAATTCAACTCACTATAAATACAAATGTCCTGTCTGCAAAAATAATCACTCAATTTATCAATGCATTAAATTCAAAACAATGCCAATTGAATCTAGAATCGAGAAAGTCAGACAATTGAATCTGTGTACAAACTGTTTGCGAGCAGGACATAACGAGCAACATTGCAGGCTGAGCCCATGCCGGCTCTGCACAAAAAGACACAATAGCTTACTACACACTCACAATCAGATGAAGGTACATCCTGAATCTTCCGCATCCAAACCTTCAAGTGATTGTGTAGTACTACCAGCTGTAGAGGAGCAGACAAAGGTGCAATCACAAAATACTAATAATGTCACTTTGTCCTCCACGCACAGTAGTCAAGTACTATTATCCACAGCCGTCATCAAGGTCAACGACTGTGACGGCCACACACACAAAGTAAGAATACTCTTAGACAACGGTAGTACATCCAGTTTTATGACGGAAGCACTCCAAGCAACACTGAAATTGCCTACATATTCTACAAATACAGTTGTTCAAGGGTTAAATAGGCAAACGTCAAAAATCACCAAACGGTGTGACGTCACTATATCCTCACTTACAAACGATTACACAACAGACGTCAATTGTTTCGTTGTGCCAGAAATCACCCAGATGATTCCAACTACTAAACTAAACTGTGATTCGTTCACTATTCCCCCTCACATCCACCTTGCGGACCCAACCTTTTACAAGCCCTCCGAGGTGCAGATGCTGCTGGGTGCAGACCTCTTTTGGGAGGTACTTACAAACAAACACATAACCTTGGGCAAGAATAAACCCACCATAGTTGAAACAAAACTCGGGTGGCTTGTATCAGGTTTTATACAAACATCAAATTCAAAACAAAAGCAATCCTATACAGTCCATTGCAATTTCATAAACAAAATTGAGCTCGACGCGAAACTAGACAAGTTTTTTGAACTAGAATCAGTTCCAAACACTCAACAAATCCACACTAAAGGTGAGAGTGAATGCGAACGCATATTTACCCAAACAACAACTCGCCACCCAGATGGCAAATTTGTTGTCACAATACCACTAAAAGAATCACCCGAATGCTTGGGTGATTTCAAAACACAAGCACTAATAAGATTTCAATCACTAGAACGTAAATTCGCTCGCAATCCAGAATTCAAAAAGGCGTATGTTGAATTTATTGAAGAATATCTGAGTTTAGGACATATGTCCGAAAACACAGACACACACACACACGTACGTCACGCATACGGACCGTTTTCGACGCCTCCGCGGTTACTAGCTCCGGCAAATCGTTTAACGACATACAATATGTTGGGCCAACTGTACAAGACGATTTACTTAGCATACTAATCCGTTTCCGGCAGCACAAATACGTAGTAACTTCAGATGTGCAAAAAATGTACAGACAGATATATGTCACTGAAAGTCAAAGAAGTCTGCAGCAAATCCTTTGGCGCACAGACGCGTCAAAGCCAATAAAACAATACAAATTAAATACAGTTTCATACGGGACATCTAGTGCTCCGTATCTCGCTACCCGGTGTCTTGTACAGTTGGGCCAAGAATGTGAAAACAAGAATGTAAGTGAAACAATCTTGCACGATTTCTACGTCGATGACTATATTTCAGGAAACGACGATAAAAAAACCTTGCTACAAACGTGCAAGGGCGTTATTCAGACACTAGAGAGCGCCCACTTTCACCTACGAAAGTGGCGCTCCAATACACCATCCATACTGGACCGCTTGGTTGCAGACAACAGCAGCGATGAATTGTTTAAATTAACTAAAGAAGATTACTCAAAAACATTGGGATTACTTTGGTCTTGTAAATCTGATGAGCTGCTGTTCTCGGTAACCGACAACATAAAAAACAAACCCACAAACAAACGCACTATCTTGTCCATCATTGCTACTATTTTCGATCCTTTAGGACTAATTAACCCATGTTTGTTACAAGCTAAATTAATTTTACAGAGCTTGTGGGCTAAAAATATATCGTGGGAAGGCCAGGTGCCCGCTGACCTTCAGTTACAGTGGAACAACTTTGCAAAACAAATCCCAGAAATAATGCAAATTAGAATCCCGCGAAGAATCCTGATCGATTTTTACGTCAGAGTGGAATTGCATGCCTTCAGTGACGCTAGTAATAAAGCGTACTCGTCATGTATATACCTACGCTCACTATCCAACAATGGAAAAGTCAATGTACACTTAGTACTTGCCAAAAGCAAAGTTGCCCCACTGAAACAAAAACTGACCACGCCGCGTTTAGAATTACTCGGTGGGCTCTTATCAACCCAACTAGCAAAAAAGGTACGAAACTCAATTCGCTTAAATATTGACACACAGTACTTTTGGTGTGATTCAACTATTGTGTTATGTTGGATAAAAACATGTAAAGAACAGTTAAAGCAATTTGTCCATAACAGGATAGTTGAAATCACTAATAATTCTGATCCCACAGCTTGGCATTATGTACCAACGAATTTGAACCCTGCCGACATAGGTAGTAGAGGTCAGAATGCATCAAAACTCAAACTTTCACTTTTGTGGTGGGAAGGACCGCCCTTCCTACACGAAACTGAAATTCAATGGCCAACACAACCTCAAAGCATGCCCATAGAAAACTTACCAGAAATCAAGATACAGTGTCATGTTTCAGCCGACGAACAGGCTGAGAATCATTTTACCTCTAAATATTCAAACTTTAGTAAACTGCAACGTATCATAGCATACTTAAATAGGTTCGTGCATAATTGTAAAAATATAACTAACAAAATGACAGGTCCGTTGACAGTTTCAGAGCTTAATTTGTCGTTACAAATATTGTGTAAACAAGTACAGAAAAACATGTTTAGTAATCAACTTACTAATTTGATAAACAAACGTCCACTTTCACACAAGGATAATCTTTTGAAATTTAACCCATTCATAGATCCTTCAGGTATTATGCGAGTAGGGGGCAGACTTGCAAATTCCAATTACGATTACGACACAAAGCATCCTATATTGTTGCATGCATCACATCACATCACTAAAATCTTAGTGCACCATTACCACCGAATGTTGTTACACACTGGACCACAGATGATGCTATCAACATTACGGCAAAAGTATTGGATAATCAATGGCCGTAACCTTTGCAGGCAGACTTCACAACGTTGCACTACATGTGTAAGATTCTCAGGTAGAACTCATCAGCCAATCATGGGCAACCTGCCTCTGCAAAGGGTACAGTCTGAACACGTATTTGCTAATATATCATGTGACTACGCTGGGCCAATACTGATAGCGAGCAGAAAAGGTCGTGGTTGCCAACTAAAAAAATCATACATAGTTGTTTTTGTATGTTTAGCAGTGAGAGCAGTGCACTTAGAGCTCGTCACTGATTTGACAGCCATGGGCTTTATTGCTGCTCTAAATAGATTCATAGCACGCAGAGGCAAACCAGCCACTATCCTGTCAGATAATGGGACTTGTTTCGTAGGGGCTTGTAATGAATTAGCCAAGTTCCTTAAAAATAACTCTAAAGAAATAACGTCATATTCGGCTACAAAGGAAATAGAGTTCAAATTTTGTCCAGCTTACAGTCCACACTTTAATGGTTTGGCAGAGGGCTCAGTGAAGCGGGTAAAGTATCATTTAAAACGTGTGACGGCTATGGCCCATTTAGATTACGAAGAGATGACCACATTATTGGTTCAAATAGAGGCAATATTAAATTCTAGGCCTTTAACCCCTATTTCATCGGATCCATCGGATCTCACTCCTATAACCCCTGCGCACTTTCTGATAGGACGAACACTCACTATGCTACCTGCTCCCCTGGTTCAAGACTCGCAGATCCATACCCTCACAAGATACCAGAGAATAGAAGCGCTCAAGGCGCATTTTTGGAGCCGATACTATAAGGAAGTCATTTCAGAACTGCAGGTCCGAAGCAAATGGCGCCGGGACGGAGGCCAGTTGCAGCTCGGTGAGATGGTTCTCGTCAAGGACGACCGCCTACCGCCCAGCAGGTGGCTGCTCGGGCGAGTCGCCGCAGTCTACCCCGGCGCCGATGGCGTCGGCCGCGTCGCTGACGTCTCCACCACGTCGGGGACCGTGAGGCGGGCCTACAATAGGCTATGCCCGCTACCCGTCATGTTGGACCAGGACAGTCCTGTTCCAAGGGGGCCAGCTTGTTAGCGCGCTCCATGAACGCGCTCCGCCGGCATCCCCACCACCAGCAGCCGCACCGCCGCCGCGCCCGCGGCCGCCCCGCCGTCGGCGCCGGGGTAGACTGCGGCGACTCGCCCGAGCAGCCACCTGCTGGGCGGTAGGCGGTCGTCCTTGACGAGAACCATCTCACCGAGCTGCAACTGGCCTCCGTCCCGGCGCCATTTGCTTCGGACCTGCAGTTCTGAAATGACTTCCTTATAGTATCGGCTCCAAAAATGCGCCTTGAGCGCTTCTATTCTCTGGTATCTTGTGAGGGTATGGATCTGCGAGTCTTGAACCAGGGGAGCAGGTAGCATAGTGAGTGTTCGTCCTATCAGAAAGTGCGCAGGGGTTATAGGAGTGAGATCCGATGGATCCGATGAAATAGGGGTTAAAGGCCTAGAATTTAATATTGCCTCTATTTGAACCAATAATGTGGTCATCTCTTCGTAATCTAAATGGGCCATAGCCGTCACACGTTTTAAATGATACTTTACCCGCTTCACTGAGCCCTCTGCCAAACCATTAAAGTGTGGACTGTAAGCTGGACAAAATTTGAACTCTATTTCCTTTGTAGCCGAATATGACGTTATTTCTTTAGAGTTATTTTTAAGGAACAGCAGCAGCTCGGTGAGATGGTTCTCGTCAAGGACGACCGCCTACCGCCCAGCAGGTGGCTGCTCGGGCGAGTCGCCGCAGTCTACCCCGGCGCCGATGGCGTCGGCCGCGTCGCTGACGTCTCCACCACGTCGGGGACCGTGAGGCGGGCCTACAATAGGCTATGCCCGCTACCCGTCATGTTGGACCAGGACAGTCCTGTTCCAAGGGGGCCAGCTTGTTAGCGCGCTCCATGAACGCGCTCCGCCGGCATCCCCACCACCAGCAGCCGCACCGCCGCCGCGCCCGCGGCCGCCCCGCCGCGGGCCACGAAGCCACCATTCATTCCTCCAGCGAGCCCGGCCGGTGCGCGCGCGACCGTTTTTAATACTTTCAAATCGAAATACCTACAAGTTGTAATTCATTTATTCTGTAATATACAGTTATTAAGTTTAAATCTGTGTCGCCTACATTATTCCTGAACCTGCGTCAACAGTAAATGAATCTATTATTGTCATATACTTTACGTTTTCGACTGTGAATGTGTCAGCGTGGACGATTTCGAAAGGTTTAGTTGCAGGTGGCACCACCTGGAATTGCGGGCGGATCGGGTTTCGTTCGTACTTGGCTTGTCCACAAACAATGCATTCATTTATGTACTTGGAAATGCAATCGCGCATTTTCGGCCAGAAATATTTATGTGCCAATGCTAAATATGACTCATTGATACCGCGGTGATTCGTTTTGCCTTCGTGGTATTTACGTATTATTTCCTGCTGTCTTTCGTAACTACTAACATTTTCTATTTCAGATTTTACCAACAGTAATTTCATAGACGAGTTTTTGAAGGTACTTTGTATGATAGGTACTATAGAATACATTTTTTCTATCGGCTGAACTAATATTGCTGTGCGGTACCTTGGGTTGACGTGTTTAATAATCGAGTTCACTTTAATTCTTGCTTCAAATTTTCTTCGTTAACTTCGACATAAGTCTTTAAATGTGTTTCGAATGGCTTTGTTACAGTATCAGATATTCGATATTTTCGGTCGAGAATGCGGATCACCAATTGTCTAGTAAATTTGTTTAAAGGTTCCTCTGAAATTGGAATTTCTAAGATTGGAGTTTCGTTACTAGTGTGGTTTGTCTCTGTCTGTCTGTCATCTAATTCGTTGATATCGGGTGTTTCGGGAGAGTTTGCTATCATAGAACTTACTTCGTTATGTATTTCTATACGCGATAAAGCGTCGGCGTTGGTATTGGACTTTC
Source organism: Epinotia ramella (assembly GCA_947578815.1). Classification (NCBI taxonomy): domain Eukaryota; kingdom Metazoa; phylum Arthropoda; class Insecta; order Lepidoptera; family Tortricidae; genus Epinotia; species Epinotia ramella. Next base: position 33,870 of record CANPUT010000010.1, on the reverse strand, counting down.
CTGATTTATACACAACTTTAAATGTATATGCCGAGAGTTTAATAACCATCCATCGGGTAATTCTGGCATTGGGTTCTTTAAGATTCATCAGCCATTCCAAAGGCTTATGATCGGTTACTATTTTGAACTTACGACCGAAGAGGTAAGGTCGAAAATACTTTGTAGCCCATACAATAATTCGCGTTTGATTGTACTATAATTCAATTCACTGTCATTTAAGGTACGTGATGCGTAAGAAATAGGTTTATCGGATCCTAAAGGTCCTTGAGAGAGTATAGCGCCTTAAACGACGGCAGATGCGTCAGTTCGCAAAATAAATTCTTTTGAAAAATTTAAGGATATATTAGTATGGGGTCATTCGTGAGCAAGGTCTTGCATTTTTCAAAACATTCTACATATTGTTGGTTAATGTTGATGCCTTTACCTTTTTTTAAACACTGTGTCAGTGGTTTTGTTACATTTGCAAAGTCTGGTATAAACTTCCTATAGTAGCCTAGCAAGCCTAAAAATTGTTTTATTTGCTTGGTTGTTTTCGGTATAGGGTATTTTTGAATAGCTAGAATTTTGTCAGGATTGGGTTTCACGCCGTTGGGGGTAATTATGTGTCCCAGATAAGGAGTTTCCTGTTTCATGAACTCCGACTTATCCATTTGGATTTTGAAGTTTGATTCGCGTAATCTTTGAAATACTTTTTCCAGGTTGGTAGTGTGTTCTTGAAGAGATGTGGAAAAGACTAAGATATCGTCCAGATATACTAAACAGATAGAATTTTGTAGACCTTGTAATACATTATCCATTACGCGCTGAAAACTAGAGGGTGAGTTTTTCATCCCCATTGGCATACGAAGGAAATCGTAGTGCCCATTTTCTACACTGAATCCGGTTTTATGAACGTCTGAAGGGTGCATTTCTACTTGGTAAAAACCGCTGGCCAAATCAAGGGTTGTAAAGTACTGGCATCTACCCAATTTGTCTAGGATATCGTTTATATTGGGAATGGGATACTTGTCGTCTATAGTTTTAGCATTCAGCTTCCGAAAATCTACCACTAATCTCCATTTTACTTTGCCGGTTGCGTCTGATTTTTTCGGAACAATCCAGATAGGTGCGCTCCAGGCTGATGTTGAAGGTCGAATTATTCCCTGTTCTAACATTTTAGAAATTTGACTTTGGACTTCTTCTCTGTGAATGTATGGATATCTATAAGATTTAGAATGAATAGGAGTTTCATCTGTTGTATTAACGCGGTGTTTTATTTTATTTGTAAAGGTAAGTGGTTCATCTTCAACATAAAATATGTCCGCATACTTTGTACAAAGTTTTCTTAAATTGACTGTCTCCTCTGTATTTAAATGATCTGTGCGCAATCGGGACAATACATGGTTGACACGTGCTAATTGGGGTGACTCATCATCACGCTGACACTCTGTCTCGGAATTGAATAACTCAACGCTGACCGGCTGAGCGTGAATATCATATCGCGTGGGAATGCATTGCAAATCTCGACAGTGCTTTTGTTATTGTTAGCGGTACTGATGCAATTACTTACAATGCAATTGCAAAGTACTCGTTGTTCCACGAAAATATCACCGTTTCGAACATCTACAGGTACTTCTATTAATTTGGAAGAATTGGCCGGTATTATAGTTTCAAGTAAATTGACATTTCCTGTGGTGTACATATGTATAGGGTTGACAGATTGCGGGGTTTTAAATTGTCTAGTTCCGTAATTTATTTCGGCTTGCCATTGTTCAAGCAAATCACAACCAATAAGTCCGTCGAAATAATTATGAAATTTGTATACAAAAAACTTCAATGGTTTGTCAGTGTTGAATTCTGAGAAAGAAGGTATTGTTATCGAGTGCTTGTTGAGAGTTGAAGCATGTATATTTGTCACAACAAATGGATCGTATTGTAATGGGTATTGTGTATAAAATTGTTTGACAGCTTGGGGACTCAGAAACGATTTATTTGCGCCCGTATCGATGAGTAATTTAAGGGGTGGGTGTTCTTTACGTAATAAGGTTCATTTTTGATTGCAGGTGATTTTTAAAGCAAACGCGTCTGGATTCTATACTTGATTTATTAAGACTAAACTTGTGGGTAAAAATGCATTACAGCTACGTAGGAATAGCATAGGGTCGAAAATCGACAAAACATTCCGCCCACCAAAACCAACAGTTTTTAAATTAAGCACTTATACAACCTAATTAACCTAAAACTTACGCGAATTGTTTCTTGAACCGATGCATTCCAGGCATATCACGGGCACAAACATAACTTAGGTAATACACCATTCAACAGTAATAAACTTAAGATCACGAAACAATTCACTCAAGTCACAATACATTCACCATAATTTCTAATAGCTAAACGACACCAGCGCAAGCCATAACAAAACGATACTGATAACTGACTGATATATTCGATCAAAGTAGAAAATAGGTAGGTACGCTTGCGTCGCGAAGTTAATATTCTCTTACCCTCGTAGGGTTTTCATAATAAAAGACAAAGTATGTTTGCTTACTTTATAACAATAATTGTAAGGAACGTCAACCATAACAACATTCTTATTTACTATAGATCTAACTTTAATGGACTGTATAAACTAAAGTAGGTATGGATTTTTCGTTCTTTTTGGATGACCTTTAGCATTGTAGGTAGTACTTAGTATCTAGGACATCTAGGTAATATCTGAATAACAAACATAAATTATTCATGTTACATATAAACGGTAAGAATATAGGTGAGTAAACAACATAATATATAATGAAAATAAACTTTTCTAAACTCATTATCAAACACGCGACTTCAGTTGAAATTATATGTTAATTGAAGTTTCAATATGACATATTAATGAACAACCAAATTAACATATGTTTAAAAATGTATAACATTTTCTTAGTAATTTTAATCCGATGGTAACATAGAATACAGTAGGTAAGTTAAGAACAGTGTGCTTATCAGATTTGTTAAGTTTGTTTACACTAAAAGGTATTACTGCAATAAAATTGTGCTTATGTATTGGATATATGTGTAACAACTACAGTAGGCCAGCTTCACCTTCTACACTACAATGTATGACTAAAATACAAAATAGATTTAACCGCCCACCATAGCTCAGTATTTACACCACGGATGTAATTTTAATCCGCCGTTTTAGGCAGTAATATTAATTTTGACAACGGTCTTTTTAAACTATGATTACCCTTACATTGGACTGTTACGACACGCACTAAGCTATCAGGTCCGGCATGCAGTGCCGTGATTTTTCCTAACAGCCATTTAGCTGGTGGTAAGTCCTCTTCTTTTATAATTACAATATCTCCTATACAGGGTGACGGTACTACGTCGTACCACTTGTGTTTTTGTTGGAGTGTATTTAAATATTCAGAATGCCATTTCCTCCAAAAATCTTGCATTTGCGATTGTACAAGTGGCCAGCGAGTTAACAAATTTATATTTTTGGTCTCGTAATTTACGTCAGGCACGTTGATTACGGATTCACCAACAAGAAAATGTCCAGGCGTAAGAGGGTTTAGTGTATCCAAAGTTTCGTCTAATTGGCAGAGAGGACGTGAATTTAGGCATGCCTCAACTTGTGTCAGCAACGTTGACATTTCCTCATATGTCAACTTTGTAGTACTGTTAACTCTCACTAGATGGCGTTTTGCGGAGCGGACGCCGCTCTCCCATAAGCCTCCAAAGTTGGGTGACACAAAATGCCATGTCGTACCATCATTGGCTAAGAGCTCAGCTATCTCTTTTGCAACGCTATTAGTGCTCTTGGACCACATTTGTCTTAATTCTTTATCTCCTCCGACGAAATTTGTACCATTATCGCTCCAAATTTGTGCGCAGTGTCCTCTTCTCGCGACAAACCTTCTAAATGCCGCTATGAATGCTTGAGCGGTAAGATCAGTCACTGCTTCCAGGTGGATTGCTCGAGTGCACATGCAGACAAACAGACAGATATAGCCCTTTGTGGATTTGTGACCCCTACCCTTGGAGGTTCTTAAATACACCGGGCCAGCAAAATCAACTCCACTGTGGAAGAAGGCGCGATGCTGAGTGACCCTCGAACTGGGTAACTGGCCCATTAGTTGCTGCTTTGTTAGTGCATTATTCTTTACGCACACAATACACTTTCGACTGAAATCTCTAACTGCTGATTTCAGACCTATTACCCAGTACTTAGTCCGGATGTACGTCATTGCCTGCTGGACCGTACCATGTAAGGTTTTTGTGTGTGCATCTGCTATTATTAATTTTGTAACATGCTGCTTGCTTGGGATGATGATCGGGTGTTTAGCGTTACCAGGCAAGTTCGCTTTACTTAATCGCCCTCCAACTCTCAGCAAATTGTTATCATCCAAGTAAGGTGTAAGTTTGATTAAAGAACTTTTGTTTCTAACTTTACCTTTCTTCTTCAGATCTTCAAATTCTTGCCCATATATTAATTTCTGATAGTATCTCACACAGCTGGCTTCAACATCATTCAATTCAGCAGCGCTTAAGATATCGTATCTTTTGTTTTTGTAATCTAAAAATCTCTTACATTGAGCTATTACTCTTTTCATCCTGAGCATTGATGAAAATCTCTCCCAAATGGGAGTGTCTAGTATCAGAGTGTGAAACGACTTCTTGCTCTGTGCTTGGGATTGATGTGTCTTAGAATATCAGTGTCCTGGGTCTTCAACCATGCAGGTCCAGTCCACCAAAGTTCATTATTGTTCAGATCACTTGCCTTAACGCCTCTTGAGGCGAGATCAGTAGGGTTATCAGCAGACAGGACGTGTCTCCACCTGTCGTTATCTATATTCTGGATAATCTCGGACACTCTATTACCAACAAATAGTTGCCAGCGGCTTGGTTGTGACTGCAACCATGACAGAACCACCATCGAATCTGTCCAAGCGTAGATTCGGTCCATGGGTATGTTCAACAATTCGGAGATATCATGCACCAGCTTTGCCAATAAAGCTGCAGCGACCAGTTCCAGCCGTGGAACAGTTAATTGTTTCAGAGGTGCTACCTTTGTTTTTGAGGCTAATATGGTGACATGAACCACGTCGTGCTCGTCTATAACTCTTACATAAACCACGGCTGCAAGAGCAAGGGTTGAAACGTCCGAGAACCCGTGGAGCTGCACTTCTTTGCAGCGAGATGACATCTTTATCCAACGTGGGATTTCAACTATTTGCAACTCGTGAAGTTCATCTCGGAAGTTCATCCACTCATCCACTAGCTCGGAGGGTAACTCGTCATCCCACTCCAGATAACAGAGCCATAATTTCTGGATCATAATTTTGGCAGTTATCACAACAGGTGAGAGCCATCCAAAAGGGTCAAACTGACTAGCGACATCAGATAATATCACTATTTTGGTTACAGGTATCCTGCTAGCTGGTAAGTTGACTGAAACTTTGAAGGTATCATCTTTTCTATCCCAGGTAAGTCCTAGTATTTTTATAACTTTATCTAATTTAATCTCTTTCTTATCTTTTGCAGGTTCCGGAATCTTCGTGTAGTCAGCCATATCATTGAGGAGTTCCTCGGAGTTGCTAGACCATTTCTGCATCTGGAAACCCCCAGCCTTCAACAGTTTGTCAATCTCTTTACAGGTAGCCTTCATTTCATTGAGATCCTCATGACCTGTCATGAGGTCATCCATATAAAAAGAGTTTCTAACTACCGCCGCTCCTCGAGGGTAGTTTTCTTGTTCATCATCAGCCAAGCGTTGAAGAGTTCGTACAGCAAGATGAGGAGCAGCTGATGTCCCGAAAGTTACGGTAAGCAGCTTATAACTCTCAATTCTTTCAGATGTGTCATCACGCCACACTATGCGATGCAAATCTGTGTGTTTGTCGTTCATTCTCACTTGACGATACATTTTTATTATATCGCCAACAACACAGATTTTGTGAGATCTCCATCTAAATATCAGACTTCGCAGATCTGGTTGAATGGTGGGTCCCACCATCATACTGTCGTTTAATGAGCATCCGTTGGACCCCTGAGAAGAGGCGTCGTATATAATTCTTACCCTGGACGTCTCTTTATCCTGTCGGACTGAGCAAGATAGACTGCATTACTTTCACTGTCTGTTTCAACCTTCTTCATGTGACCTAGCTGTAAGTACTCGTGTATAACTCTTGTGTATTCAGTTTTTAACTGCTCATTTCTGGCGAACCTCCTTTCCAGTTGCTCCAGTCTAGTTACCGCTTGATGCTTTGTGTTTCCGCATGACTTTACGGTGTCTGCTATATTTGTCTTTAAGGGAAGCTGTACCACATACCTGCCGTCTTCGTCTCTCATTGTTGTTTGCTGATATATTTCTTCGCATTTTGTTTCTTCCTTGGTCCACATGCTCTGCTTGGTGTATAGTTCTGTTTCCACTTCCCAGAACCTTTTCAGGAGATTATTGTCCTCTTCTATTTGTCGGGTAACATGCAGACTAGTAATATGCTGTGAAACAGTAAATGACTGATTAGTACCTCCCGATAAAATCCAACCCAGGTGTGTTTTTTGTGCAACAATGTTGCCTGGTCCTCTCATTAAACCTGCGTCTATGATTTTGCCAAAAATGTCCGCTCCGAGGAGTATATCAATCCTCCCTGGAATGCTAAAGGTAGGGTCAGCTAAATTTATTTCGTTCACCTGAGGCCAAACAAAACCTCTTATTTCCCTAGCTGGCAGCCGACGGGTTAACGACTTCAATACATAAGCATAAACATTAATAGAGAAGGAAGTATCGTACCTTGACTTAATTTGTAAATTTACCAAATGCTTTATGCACATCTGATTGTCCTCACCAACACCAGAGACTACTCCGCTGACTTTAGTTTTCCTTAAACCCAACAACTCGACCGCCCTTGCGGTCACGAAGGAAGCCTCTGAACCCTGGTCCAGGAGAGCACGCAGCACGTGGGACTGTCCTGACTCTGATGTGACCTGCACCAGTGCTGTCGCCAAAAAGATGTCTTGACCAGGTTGTAATACTTGTGGGACACTCGACGTGTGCACCGCTACTAATGTTTGTGTTTTATCTTGGTTGTTGTTATTTGTTTCTCCAAACGTGTGCGTTTTTTCACTTGCTTGTTTCTTATCTCGGTGTAATAACGAATGATGCTTCTTTTTACAAATCTGGCAAGTTGTCCTTTGTTTACACTTAAATACAGTGTGGTTCGGTATTAGGCAATTAAAACAGAGATTATTTTTCTGAACGAAGCTGGACCTATCTTCTATGGATAGCTTGGAAAACTGTTTACACTGATAGATATAATGATCTTCATTGCAAAAGGTGCACTTCAATTCTTTCGGTGCGGTGACATGAAACATCTTAGTTTTAACAGGCTTGTAGCTTTTGTTTGCAGGTTCCACCATTTCCAACGTACGAAATCTGTTTTCCAAGAACGACTTTAATCTGTCAAAACTAGGTAAGTCGTCCGTCTCATCTCTGCTAATCAATTCTTCCCACTCTCTATGGGTACTCGAGTCCAGTTTTGACACCACTGAGTAGTTCACAATTGCGTCCCAGTGATTCGTAGGTAATCCCAAATGTTTTAATGCGCTCATACATTCTACTGAAGTGTCCAATAGCTGCCGTAAGGCGGTATCGGATTTCTGAGATACCGATTTCTTTGTAAAGAATTTCTTAAAAACAAAGTTTGCTATGTATCTCTTATTAGAATATCGTTTTCTTAGCAACGACCAAGCTTCTGTATAATTTTCAGCTGTGATTGAAAATTGACGCAATAATGCTTCTGCCTCTCCAACTAAACTGCCTTTCAAATAGTGTAGCTTTTGAACATCTTGTAAGGATTCATTGATATGCACTAATGCCACATATAAATCATGGAATGACTGCCATTCCGTGTAGTTGCCGTTAAAAGATTGAAGTGAAATGCGTGGCAATTTTACTTCACCACTGGATGTGCTTGGAGTAGATATTTGTCGAGACTCACATTTCATCGGAACCAAACTTTCTAACTTGGACATCATTTCGCCTTTGTACGTGTAATAAGCTTCTTCCAATTCTTCAAAAATGCTATCGGCAAAATAGTTATTTGCTTGACGCTGATCCATTGGCACCAATATAATTAACTTTTCGTGTACGCCCGAAAACTCCTTCCAGTACATTTCCAGTGTATCTATTCTGCCCTTTAGATAACCAGCCGTAACTCTCTCTTTAGGTGATTTTTTGTAGTTAACATACGCTTTTTTCACCTTGTCTAATTTATCGGCTTGAATCAGTATACTTCTTTGTATTTGATCCATTGTAATAGCAGAATAGTGTAGATTCTATTAGACTAGTACGTCCCTGTAGGAAAGTTCCACGTCTTTGTAAACTTTTTACGCGTAGGGTACACGCGCGCCACACGAAAATGTCCAATAACGGCTATAAACCAACGCCTCACTATGTAATGTGTGTACTGTCTACGTATAAGCAACACGAACGTTAAGATTGCACGATACACCTTGTCCTTTTGTCCGATAATCACTCGTAATAAATTACGAAACTGTTTTTGTAAAAAACACTAAATTGTCTTGATCCTTAAAGTTCTTTTGCCACAATTAACACTCGTTACACTATTGTTCAATGTTTTTAACACACTTCAACATGTATTTAACGTTATTTCACCGAAATTACACTGATTTTGTCTAGAACCAATTATTTTTGCGAGTCACTGTCCATCATCCGGTTCGAAGGACCATGTTCTTTACGTAATAAGGTTCATTTTTGATTGCAGGTGATTTTTAAAGCAAACGCGTCTGGATTCTATACTTGATTTATTAAGACTAAACTTGTGGGTAAAAATGCATTACAGCTACGTAGGAATAGCATAGGGTCGAAAATCGACAAAACATTGGGTTTCGTATCTGTATGTAAGGTAATTGTTGCTGGTTTTGTAGGTTAATTTCTATCTCGGTGAAGTTATCGCAAGATCCTGGCAAAAATTTTGGTTAGTTTGAATGTCATTGTCAATGTCAATTTCCTGTGACTGTTCGGTGCTGTGGTAATTATCGACTGGCGGCAAGTTCTGCTCCGGGGGTTGATAGTCATAGTTATAGTCATAGTCGTTATAGTCATAATTTTCGTAGTCATGATAGTTTTGTTCGGAAAGTTGGGATTCGTGCATATTTGCCTCGGCTCTATTATTACGCGGTGGGTACTGACTCCAATTATTTCTAGTTGGGGCTAATGTACGTGCAACTGGGTGACTAACACCACTCATTGGTTGAGGATAATGTTGTTGCTGGTGGTTAATCCTAAAACCTGTGGACATATTTGAACGCGGCAATGCTCGGAACTTCTGCTGTGTCCTAGACGGTCCAGCCTGCTGTGTGTTAGTTCTGGGTCCAAAATTATTATTGCTAGATATTAGCTGCTCCGTTTGTCTGAATCTCTGTGGAAAAATATTTTGATTTTGTTTCGGGAAATAACAATTCTAAACACGATCGATTTCGTGTTGTCCTAAGACCCGATGTTAGGTATCAAAAAGGCGAGGAGCGACCGTGCGCTTCCGTTTTATTAAGGCGATCAGGACGATTGCCCAATATCGATGATGCGGCGCGGTTGGGACAACGTAATGAAGTGACGTAGGCGCATACGCTGCGGACGCGGTGCTGATGACGTTTCTCTGTGACGTATGATGACGATGTACCGATGACGTAGCTAAGCGATAGTGCTATATGTGAGGTGCATACCTAACAACCAGACATGTTAATCCTTTGGGAATGACTTCAGATATAAAAAGTATTCTACACATTCTGTTTCACGGTTTGGTTTCGGATCCATGTGCCAAAACTCATCACAGTCAATTGAGCCGTTTTTACATACAGACATTCATACACACTACTTTGCTACACGTGATTTTTTGACAATATTACTATGTCCATATCAAAAAGATTTACGCACATTATGAGAATATAGTTACCAAATGTTGTTAAAACCTGAAGTATTACCACAGTAATATGAACTTTTCTTCTACAAAACAGTTTCAATCAAATATCTATTTTTGAAATTAATATTTACATAAGATTATTTATTTAGGCGGTTGGATTTAATGTTAACTTTACAATGATGTATAAATAAATACGTACATAATTTAGAAAAGTAAAAACTTACCGATGCAAAACTATTTCATTTTAATGGCAACCCATGGGTAGTTTTTTTGGAATAAATAAATAAAATAAATAAATAAATAAACGCTACGCGCCGTCGCGGCGGCAGTTGAAAGCCCCGCTGAAAAATCAAACCGACATTAGGTAAGCTCGGTAGCAAAGAATTATACTCTTAAGGATGATAGGGGACAGATTGGACTGCCCCTACTTGCTTCATTGTAGTCGGTTACATGCGCCGTACTCAATAAAGCCAAAGGCCTAATGTTCTTTTAATTTGGTATTCAAACTACTAACATAGTCTCTTTTTAAGGATAATAGTTACTAACAAAAACTGGATCTTGTCCTCTGAGTAAATAAATGAATTGAATTGATTGATTGATAATAAGTATATCTCGGTAGAGAAGAAAATGCCGCATACAGATTCGCTTTGCAAACAAAACAGCCCTTGAGTCGAAAATCTTACTGTCTTCTGTAAAAACGTTGAACACATCGGTTTTTCACTTGGCAACAAGCGTAGCGCGTAGCCGATCCCGTGGTTTTTCTGCTAAGAAGCGGGAAGCGCCTTCGGTGGTTTTTCTAGTTGATTGCGTGTGATCCCAACTAACCACAGTGCATTGCACGTCTCGACCGCGCAATGAACAGATAATACGAGCACGCTTGCCACGCCGCTATTCGCGCAATGTTGTGGCCGGGCCTTTAGCCACTTGTCCCACCGCCGGCGAGTAGCGAGTACTCTCATAGTAATTCTTACTCGCTTTTACTCGCTTGAGCGAGTAGCACGTAGTAACACTCGCTTACCCGCCGGCGTAGGCGACCGCTTGGCGGGTTCCTGGCTGTGAAAGTGTTAATCTCCACTGTATTGAAAAGTAGGTACCCGTAGCGTTCGATGTGTGTCGTGTTTGCTCCTGAATGTCTTAAACCAACTTAATAATGTGATGCTGAAATATGTTACAGAGGAAAAAAGGTAATGGCGTGCTGTGATAAATACATAGGAACAGATCACAGCTGAGAGTAAGTTCTCTCAATAATCTAAATAGTTTTATTCAGAGCAATGACGAGTAGTTGCAGTGTCCAAGAGGCAACTGGGTGGCTCGCGGTATTTGAGCTCCCGAAGTGTTCTGGAACCGCCCTGTGCAACCCAAACTGAACAAACATGAATTTTTGTTTTGTTTTTTTTTTCTCGCGAGGCAGCCGATTGCGACAGCGGTTGCCTGCAAGTGTGTTACGCTGTTTATATAATGAAATGCTGTTCCAATCGAATACCTGGCGACATTTTTTTTTCACCCCTTTCACAAGGCGGTTCCACAACGCTTTGGGAGCTCAAATGCCGCGAGCCATCCGTTTGCCTCTTGGACACTGAAACTACGCGGCATTGCTTCAACTATTTGCTAAGAAATCTCAGTCGTGTAAACTTGAAATTATTTGAGATGAACCTTTAATAACAAAATAATCCATCAGAATATCGACCTTACGTATTTAATAAAAAAGTTGAAATTTCAATGATAATCTCTGAAAGTTTTTGATCGTTTCAAATAATTTCAAGCATACTCTTAGGCTGGGTTGCACCAACCCGTCTGTAATCGTAAGCGGCGTTCGTAAAAATCTGATGTATGGAACGTTTGACGGTTTTCTATGGAATGACAGCTGGCGACGCCATATTTGACGCTAACCGGCCGGTTTGATGCAACACGCCCTTATATGACACTAGCTTCTGCCCGCGACGCTGTCCGCGTTGAAGTCGTTTATTTCGTAGCTCCAAACAAACTTTCACCCCCTATTTCACCCCGTTAGGGGATGATTTCCGGGACAAAAGCTATCCTTTGTCTTTCCCTGAGGTTCAAACTATCTCCATACCAAATTTCATCTCAATTGGTTTAGCGGTTTAGACGACTCTCCCACTGCACCGCGGCGAGACGAAGTGCAGTGGGAGAATCGCCTTAAGCGTGAAGGTGTAACAGACAGATATACATGTTAGAGGGAAGTTCATGGTAATTAAAAAAACAACCACGTCCATCAATTGCACTATATTTGGCAGACCTTCTTCGTCGAGCGTCAGACCAAGAGTGCCGGGCTGATCGGTGTCACAGCCTTTTATAAGGCACTGTTAACAACACCTGCATTGACACCTGCACTTTGAGTCGAACGACCATAGTAACCAGTAATAAATAAATTAATGGGTAGTTGATAAAATTGTATATATATCAATCTGATACATTGTAATATTTAATACAACATTCAAATCATCATAAATCTACAATTATACGGTAAAATCAAAAACGAATATTTAATGTTTATGAAAAGGCGCGCAAACATACATACTTTATCATTAAGATTAAGCTACTGAAGTCTACTAACCTCTCATCAATAGTCAACGTAGGACATACTTACACAGAATAACAGTCCTTACAGCATAAACTGCGAACCTGTATGCGATCCGCCGTGTGAGAACGGAGTTTGTGAATCGCCAGACGAGTGTGTGTGCCATGCAGGGTACAAAGAAGACCCAAGGACCCCTCACAAATGTTTGTCTGAATGTGACGACTGCGGTCACGGCACCTGCATTGGACCTCACCTATGTGAATGATTCCTGATTTACATCAACGACCTATGTGACATGTCTATCCCAAACGCAAAAATTATCTCGTATGCCGATGATACTGCGGTGTTGTTTACTAGTAAATCATGGGACGAAGTGAAATCTTGTGCTGAGACGGGGCTGGCTTTTATTTCAGAGTGGCTAAAATGTAATGTTCTATCACTAAACACAAATAAGACAAAATATATATGTTTTAGTATCACTAACAGCATACAACCCGAGTACGACTTGCAACTCAAAATTCATTCGTGTCAACCTCCAGTTCCAAATACTCCTAATTGTAGTTGCCCCAATATTGAAAAAGTTACCCAAACAAAATATCTAGGAGTTACATTAGATGAACACCTAAATTGGTATTCTCACATAGACCAAGTCATCAGTAGAGTCAGGAAACTGCTCTGGATATTCAAGTCACTGAGACACATTGTACCAGGAAAAGTCACCAAGCAATCAAAGTCACGTAACATACTAAACGAAATATATACGTCCTTGGTACAATCTGTCCTAGTATATTGCATACCTGTCTGGGGTGGTGCTGCTAAAAGTCGTTTTATTGACCTAGAACGTGCACAGCGGGCACTACTAAAAGTCATGTATTTCAAAAAAATTTCATTTCCGACCCAACGACTTTACCAAATCAGTGACGTCCTCTCGGTTAGAAAATTATATATTTTACAATGTACCTTAAAATTACACAAATCCTTACCATATAACCCTAATTACAAAAACAAAAGAAAAATAGGTAATGTGGCTAAATCTCAAAAAACCAGAACGGCATTTGCCAAGTCACAGTTTATCAGCAAATCTGTACACATTTACAATAAAATCAACAAAGTATTAGAAATTTATCCAATGCTACATCACAATTGCAAGAAGCTGCTTATAAATTGGATTAAAACTAAAACCTACGATGAAACGGAAGGTTTACTACAACATTGATCGTATGCCTCCAACGTACACACACACACACGCACACACACACACACACACACACACACACACACACACACACACACACACACACACATTCTCCTACCTAGATTACTAGTATATAAAAAAAGAATAAAAACCCTTAGTTGATTACATTGTTAGTACTTACCTATTATTATCTATGGAAGAGCGGGGCCTCCCAATACAGGCATTGTTTGCTTACCGGGCGGCTCCATCCCTTATATTATAAATGTACAATGTTAATTACGAAATAAAGAATTTTTGTATTTTGTATTGTATTTGTATCCTGGCTTCTTCTTACTAAACGGTACGTGAAATTGGTATTTAAGTGAGGCCCCGTATCATGGTCGGTCTTATCACGCGATAAGTGACAACATAGAGCGTCCGTCACTGGCTGACACCGTTCGATAGAACGAGACTGACTCTCTATCTTGTCACTTTTCGCGTGATAAGGCCGACCATGATACGGGGCCAGGTTTTATGAAGAAGATGGTGTCTGTTGTCGTGGTAAAATTTCACCACCCCCTTTATTCCCCGTGGGTGTCGTAAAAGTCGACTAAGGGAGCACGGTCGAAGTGTGTTGTGGGCTAGCCACCTATCTCTGCGATATCACATTTTGTCGATCTTTTATACACACATTTATGCTAATAGTGGCACTGGAAGAAAGGTTTCATGTGCTCTGCCTAACCTTATGGGAATAAAGGCGTGAATAATACGACCAAATCTCAGATCTTTTAGTAACCCAGTAGAATCAAGAATCCGCAGTTCAAAGTAGCAGTTCTTAAATACTTTTGGGCCCATTTATCTTTGTTGAACTTTGTTGTAGGTTTAAAACAGACTTTGATTTCATGTGCTTATTAAGTCTTAAAAAATGCGTATAAGTCATATGAATAAGTGTTGCGTTTCTTTGAAAAAATGAGCCTACAGTAGCTAAGTGTCACTACAGAGAGGACTGTCTGTACCATTCACTTCGTATGGTCGTATACTACTTCTCACTACCGTAAAATGGGGTGAGTAGGGATCGCGAGGAGAGTTGGGTTATAAATGGCGAGAGAAGGGATGAAAGGGGGGTGAATTTAGTACCGAGTGGCACATACTGTCTTTCCCACCATCTATGAGGAAAATTAAAATCTAAATGGCAATAATTGCTCTTTTCATCACGGCGATCATGCGACGGCGAGCGAGCTCTCTCGATTTTTCTCGCACTCGGATCTGATCTCTTTCTTATTAGAACACTTAGAACAAGAGAAAAATCGAGATTATGTCGCGGCCGTCGCATGAACGTGCTGATTACCAAGAGAAGAGAGAAAGTAAAACTTTGATCACTCATTATATTTGGGGGCAACACTGACTCTTTTCTGAATAGCAGGTCTGAAAAGCATTTCACAGTACATATGGTGCTACTTTCCCGCACTAGTGCGGAAAGAGCACTTTCCGTGCATTTGTCGACACTTCAAAGAGCCATATGTACAGTAAAACGTTGATCGAAACACGTGCGAATAGGTAATTCGCAACTCGTGTCGATTTAAAACGCTCCCTTCGGTCGTGTTTTAATTTATCACCACTCGTTGCGAATTTCCTATTTTCGGCACTTGTATCGTAAATAACTATTTCACTTCTCGTGCTTGCAAAGTTTGCCTTTGTGCTGGATGTAAGCTGCACAAAATGCTACTTTCATGCTCTTGTGCTAAAAGTATTTTTTTAAATAAAGATGGGCCTGACAGCCCGCGCAATACAATTTCAATGTACCTATTTGTTTGAATGTATATTTTTTTTAATTTGCAATTTTAAGTACTTATAAAAAATAGTTATACTGATCCTTCCTACTGCCTGAAACAAGGGTATCCTAGTTCAGGCCCTTGTAAAACTAATACATATCCCTTAATATAATATTTTAGAATTAAACCTCTGTAAGTCTGTAAAATACGTTTTTAAAAATGAATTATTAATTTAAAGAAAAAAAAAAAAACTGTTTTGGCCGATGAAAGCATTTTTCATTACTTATTGAATACCTAGACACTCTCGCTGACACTGATGCAAGTCGGTTTTCAAATGCACTAGGGGCATCACTATGCCTCTGCTTAGGGCTAGCGCATCACTAGCTGTAAAAAGTCAGTTGGAACAATATGGCCGTACCGTGTGCATCTAATTTTCTACTCCCGCGCCGCTTTCCTTCTAAAACTTTCTGTTGGTGATAAGGGTGACTCCTGTGCCGTGTATTGTGCATGTTTTCCTGGATTTCCCGAAACGCTGAAGATAGGTGAGTTGTTTTTGGTTTTTTTTGAGTGTGAAACGTGCTTTTAAGGTATACCTACCGCCGACGCTCGCAACAAGATTTAGGGAAAGGACCAACGAACGTGTTTTGAAACCTATGAAAGTCCACTTAAAATCGAAGCCCCAACATATTTTGATCCGTCAAACCGCATGTTCTGTAGAAATTTCCCTTAAATCATATTTTTTCGTCACGTTGTGCACCAACGCTCCGCCATCTTAACGTAATTTATCACATTACAACTCATAAATTCATCACAATTTCATACCTATAAGCCATTGTGGCTTGGGTTTTACCGCATTCTTATTTGTTTCTAATAGGATTTTAATAACAACCCCGCATTTTTCCATAACTTTCCATATAAAGTTAACGTATACGCCGCATATTATTTGAATTCTGTGTACGGTAGGAATACTACGCGACGCGTGTCATTTTACGTTGCACTTGGTTCGCTAATACCTATACTTCGTCTCGCACTCACTTATGGTCACGGCCAATGTTCTTATTCTGTTCAAAGTCGTTCCAATATTAAATTGACGAACTTTCGTATTTTCTGTGGTTATAAGTGTTCCATTTTTTGAATAATCGCAATAAAAATGGAAGATGAAAATAAATTAACTTTATTAGAATCTAAACGTGATTCTTACTTTGCGCGCATTCAAAGTATTTACGATTCCATTCCGAAAACACGACGAGACAAAACTAGTTTGTTTTTAATGCAAGCCGAAAATGTAACGAGTTTACGCGACGAATTTATTACACTGCTTGATGAAATAAATTCAACTGCTTTAAAGTTGATGGAGGAATTTAAACCAAACTTCGAAACGTTATGGGCATTCGATGATATGTACTATGTGCAATTAACACCGCATATAAAAAGTAAAGCGATTCGACTAATGTTCAAGAACCCGCGAAGCCGGTCTTCAAACTTCCGGACATACAAATTCCCGATTTTCACGGAGACATACTGTTCGGTGCATGTGCATCGAACACGTGACCGGCCGCTCGCGCCCTACCTTGGCGATGCGGTCGTTTCCTAATGTTAGTGCGTTTTATGACACCGTCGCGATCGCATTCTAACATTTTTATAACATTTAATTAACCTTAACATTTTACTTATTTTATTAACATTGTAGAAGTGTAATATATAACAATTGACGTTTAAACTCTATCCTTTCATTCTACCAAACAAACACCTACTTGCACCCCAACATTTGGTCCTTCGAACAAAGTACTTCGCGCGTTGGTACTGAGACCATTGGGACACGTATCGCGAGTGAAGTGCATGAACTAGTAGAACATTTGGGCAATGCAGGTAGCAGTAACAGCCTGGTGCAGAACTACAGCTGTAAACATTCAGCAACGGAGTACATTCAGTAGCGAGGTGACGTCAAGTACAGGAAACATTCAAGTAAGATCTTTCCATATTTAAACTATTAACATCGGCAGTATGGTGGACGTAGGAAATCAGTTCCTTATAGCCGAAGAAATCAGGTCCAGTTTGACCAATTTCAAGAAAGATGAGTCAGAAAGGAAAAGCAATGAGGAGTATTTGAGACGAAAGTTAAACAAATTAGAAGAATTATGGACAGAATTTCAATTTAACCACGAACGGCTGTCAATGGAGATAAGCCCTCAAGATGCCTACTTCACAGGTAAACATTACGAAGCAGCGAAGGAGACATACAATCTATTAAAGACATTGATTAACGACGAATTTCGTAAGATCAAAGGAAATCCGAGTGCCCAGACAAGAAGTGAAAACAAGGGAGATAAACCTCGGCCAGCGGAGGAATCAGGCTCAAGGAGCCAATTGCTAGATTCACAGAGCAGAGCTCAGAACAAGACAGCGGATGGACATACACCGGAGCAACAGTATGATCATGAGGTTTATAAGAATCATGGGGTATACAGTAGAATGGATGACGCGTTGCGCAGGCAGGAGGCGAACTTTAGAGCGTTTTAAAGAACAATTGCTAACATTGACTTAGAAACCTTATCTGCCAAGTGGGAGTATGAAAACGCTCTAAAAACATTGAACACGAGGTGGTCAGCCATTGACGCACTACATTTGGAGATCGATAGTGAGTTGAACGGAGAAAACTTAGCATACGAAGAAAGTTTCGCTTCTTACGAGCGAAAATATAACATTTTAAACAAAGCTATTAACAGTAAGATGTGGTCAGTATCGCACAGGGAGAAAACTACGCTCATGCTAGAGCTACCAATGTTCAGTGGAAACTACAACCAGTGGGTCTCGTTTAAGGACTTATTTGTAGAGGCTATACATACAAATCCAACATTATCGAACGCGCAGAAAATGCAGTTCCTAAAGGCTAAAATTAGAGGCGAAGCAGAGAGACTCATCCAACATTTACCAATAACTTCCGACAATTACATGACTTGTTGGGAAATACTAAATCATCGTTACGATAACAAGAGAATGATATTTACTTCCCATATGAACATTTTATTCGGACTTCAAAACATTCAACAAAACTCGATGGTACAGATTAAGAGGCTGCATGATGTGTCTATGGAAACTTTCAACGCCATAAAAAACTTGGGTATAGATACAGCAACGTGGGATCCAATTTTGGTTCATATCTTGTGTCAAAAACTGGATTCGGAAACATACACAGACTATTTGGAGTCACTTAGAAATACCAAGGATATGCCGATATTACAAGAGCTTTTAGATTTTCTAGAAGGCAAGTTCACGACCCTGGAAACATCGGCTCGTCGCCGACAAGACGGACAACAAAAATTGAGTCCACAACAGTCAACGACTTCTCAACAACATTCTTCAACTTACAGAAAACCGTTTAATACCTTTAACAATTATAGAACCAACGGAAACTACGCATCTATTGCGAAAACATTCCAAGGGTCGGGTTTCAAGTGCCCCTTGTGTAAAGGCGATCACGGAATTTATAATTGCAAGTTTTTTCTGCAAATGCCGAACGATAGAAAATTGAATACAGTAAATAGGTTAGCGCTATGCGTAAATTGCTTATTCTCGCATAATGGCAAACCATGTAATTCTGCCAAAAAGTGTCGCAATTGTCAAGCGGCCCATAACACAATTCTACATGACGCGTTGAATAAGTCAACGACCAACTCAGCTATGACGTCACAGAGCAAAGAGCGTACTAGTAACATGTCGCACGTAGCGCAAACTCGAGATAAACATTCTGAAATTCTACTAGCCACAGCCCAACTGAAAGTATTGGGCGCTGACGGATCATATTACAATCTGAGGGCCCTAGTAGACCAGGGATCCCAAATATCATTAATATCAGAACAGGCTGCTCAAACACTAAAGATTAAGTGGGAGAAATGTAGGGGAATGATCTTTGGAATAGGGCAACGAGAAAACAATTGCAAGGGAAAAATTCATATTACATGCAAATCAAACTATAATGATTACACCTTTAATGCGGAAGTAGTAATTATGAATAACCTTATAAAAAATCTTCCCAACAAAACATTTAGCAAGCCCTCATGGTCCAACATTCAGAACATTGACTTGGCAGACCCGGAGTTCTACATAAGCCGACCAGTAGATCTACTTTTGGGAGCCGACGTCTTCCCTAACATTATTATGCACGGGATTATAAGAAGTGAAGATACTTCAACACCTATGGCGCAACAAACACAACTTGGTTGGATGCTGTGTGGTAGTGCAGAAACATACCATTGCAACGTAGTAATAGACAACCTTGAAGATATACAACATTTCTGGGAGATGGAAGATATAACAGAAGAAGAAGATTTTTCAACAGAGGAGATACAATGTCTGAAATATTTTCATGAGACGACCATTCGAAAACAAGACGGAAGGTATGAGGTGCGACTACCAATGAAGCCTAATTTTGAGACGAATCTCGGGTCATCTAAACACAAAGCTCAATAGCCCAATTTCGTAATTTGGAACGAACATTTGAGAAACAGCCCAAGTTAGCATCCGACTATAAAACATTCATGAAGGAATACGCTGAGTTACAACATATGACACCGTCAAAGGGTAACAAGACACTTGAATGCTACTTAGCTCATCACGGTATCGAAAAAGCTGAATCATCAACAACACGGTATCGTGTAGTATACAATGCGTCAGCAAAAACGACCACAGGTCATTCACTTAATGACCTCATGTATAAAGGTCCAAATCTACAGCAGGACTTACAATCTTTATTACTGAAATGGAGACAATACCAATTCGTCTTTACTGCGGACATAGAGAAAATGTACAGACAAATCTTGATACATGAAGACGACGCATCATTACAAAGGATATTCTGGCGAGATTCCCCTGAACAGCCCCTCCAATCATTCGATCTAAAAACCGTCACGTACGGCACAAAAGCGGCACCGTTTTTAGCAATAATGACGTTGAGGAAACTAGCTGCAGATGAACGAGAAAACTTCGCAGAAGCTTCAAAGGTTCTGGAACATTCTTTCTACATGGATGACTTAGTCCACGGAGCGTACTCCATAGAACAGGCAAAACAGATGATTAAAAACCTCGACCTCTTATTGAAAGCTGGAGGATTCAATTTGCGTAAATGGTCAGCTAACACGTTGGAGTTATTGGAAGATGTAACAGGCAAACAACATGATGTTATTTTTAATCATAAATCAGATGTGGTCCCCAAAACCCTAGGTATATGTTGGAATC
Source organism: Epinotia ramella (assembly GCA_947578815.1). Classification (NCBI taxonomy): domain Eukaryota; kingdom Metazoa; phylum Arthropoda; class Insecta; order Lepidoptera; family Tortricidae; genus Epinotia; species Epinotia ramella. The sequence continues at coordinate 13,242 of CANPUT010000010.1, read as the reverse complement.
CAATCAAAGATTTTACAGTTACTTTGGCAGCCCTGCGCCAGGAATACTGGATTACCGGTGGATACAACACTGTGAAAAGAGAATTAAGAAAATGTGTTACATGCCGGAAACAAGAGGGACATAAAAGGTATCAGCTGATGGGAGACCTACCCGCTGCCCGTTGCAATCCCGCCAAACCATTTTTTCACACGGGGATAGACTATACAGGAGCCGTAGATATCAAGGCAAGTAAGGGCCGTGGAGCAAGAACCTTTAAAGGGTACATAGCCATTTTTATCTGTATGGTGACTAAAGCTGTATACCTAGAATTGGTTACAGATATGACCAGTGCGGCGTTCTTGGCAGCACTCAGAAGAATGGCGGCTAGAAAAGGCGCCCCAGGTCACATTTACAGCGACAATGGTTCGTGTTTTATTGGAGGGAACAGGAAATTGCAAGAAGAATACCAACATCTACAACACACCACTGACAATAACTTTTTGGCGGAAGTTACCGGAATGAACATTGAATGGCATTTCAATGCACCATCTTGGCCAAGTGCAGGAGGCATTTGGGAACGGGCTGTTAGAAGCCTAAAATATCATTTAAAACGTGTTGTAGGAGAACAAAAATTAACATTCGAAGAATACTCCACCATCCTGTCTCAAATAGAAGCCTGCCTAAACTCTCGTCCGTTGTGTGCGTTAAAGGAAGACATTGATAATCTCGATTTCTTAACTCCAGCGCACTTTTTGTCCCCGGGAAGACCAGGTGTAACAGTCATTGACACAGCAGAAGACGCACGCACCAGATGGCATCTAAGTCAAAAGTTGTTCCAAGACATTTGGAAAAAATGGAAAACAGAATATTTAACTCAGTTAACATCAAGAACAAAGTGGCAAGTACCCCAAAAGAATGTAGAAGTTGGAAACATGGTGATTATCCATGAAGATAATCTTCCACCCGGAAAATGGGCTATGGGTCGAGTAATTGACGTCCACCCCGGCAAAGACGGCTACGTGCGCGTTGTAACATTAAAAACAAAAAATGGCACACTGAAAAGACCCGTAGTGAAGCTATCCGTTCTTCCCATCGACAAAGAACCAGAGAAGCTATTAGATCAAGAAAAAGAGAAGACACAGCGATTTACACGCAAACAGAAACCTTATGTTTTATCCCTTGTTCTGATGTTTATCTACTTCATGACAATATTAACTCCAGGAACTTGCATGAAAACAACACCACTAAATAAACACCAAGCGCTTTACTTTGATAAAATGGCTACGATGCAGATTATCAGAGACCAGTGGAAAATAATAGCCTACTACAACTTGGATCCCTACTGGGATGTTTCAATAGCCTTCAAAAAATATTATCAACATTTAGACAACATGTGTACACATATACAACAAGTGACGCATTGCGAAATCATCATGTTACAGTTACGTCACGGTTACGATGAGTTGGAATACAATAACAGAGTTTTGCTGAAACAACAATTACGACGAGCCCGAAGGAGGCGCGGTCTCATTAACGGCGTAGGAAACATTGCAAACAGCCTATTCGGAGTATTGGATAGTCATTTCGCCGAACAGTACGAACGAGACATTGGTCTAGTCCGAGAGAACACGCAACATTTAGCCCATTTATGGAAAAACCAAACCTCTGTCATAGAGGCAGAATACAATCTGCTACAAAGAACGGAAGATACCATAGAGAAACAACACAAGATTATAAACAACCACTTATCACGTTTAGAAATGAATTCATTGACAATATCAAAGCGCGTCAATGAGATTGATTTCACAGCAGAATTTACTTTAATAGCCATGGCCGCAAATAACATACTGACCCATCTAAAAAGTATTCAAATTACACTACTGGATACAATTACTGATATTCATAATGGACACATCAACATTAACGTGATAAGTCCGCAACAACTTCAAAAGGAATTAAGTACGATATCCGGGCAGTTGGATAAAGAACTTACGCTGCCGATCGATAACATTCAACTTGACTTACCGAATATTTACCATTTACTGCGGATCAAATGTGTCATGACAAAACGATACCTCCTTCTAGGATCCCACTGATTAGTAGAGATAACTACGATCTATATAAAATTCAGACAATTCCCCAACAAGTCGGCAAAAACATGCATCTCGTTATCCCCATAGAGAGTCATGTGGCAATTAATCTTAAGAAAGACGCTTACTTTCCCGTGACATCAAGCGAGGTAGAACACTGCATGTCACGTGACTCCATAACATATATATGCCAACTGAACACTCCTATCTACAAAATGAAAAGTGACCTTGATTTTTGCGTGAAAGAAATCAACGCCGTATATCAGTGTAAAACTAACATTATCGCATGCCAGAACAGGTGGATAAGTTTGTCAAAAATGAACCAATACTTATATTTTTGCTGTGATAATTGTCACCTACGAACGTTGTGCAAGGCATAAGTTACAGCTCATCAGCTGACTGGAGCGAACATTATAAACATTCCTGAAGAATGTCTCGTAAAAATGGATAATTTAACTGTATACACCCACAAAACGAAAGAGAGCACCCTCACCATAACACCCAAAATTGAAGTTCCGGATATAGCCCCAATAAATAACGTGATAAATATAACAATGCAAAAAATTGCTGTGGAAAGCAAAACAGATGACACAAACACGCTTTTAAGGGAAAGTATTGAACAGAAAATTAGGATTATGAAAGAAGAACAACCCCTAGCAGATGGGGTGTCTGTCCACGATATTCATCATTACGTGCTCATCTACATTATGTTGATAGCGGGAGCCATTATAGCGCTTATCGTCATTTAGCGAAAAATGAGTCACGAGTCAGAGCCCACAGCATCGTCTTCCACCCGTTCAGCGGCGGCGGACGGCCGCGGCCGGGAGGACGGTCCCGAGCTCCCCGCCCGCAACACCCGTATGCAAGCTAGTGAAAGTGCGCGAGTGCAAATAAACGAAAGTGATATAAACACCAACACGGTTCGGTATAAAGATAGGGGCACAACCCCAGTATTAAGAAAAATCGCGTTTAGTGACGACTCTATGTGATCGTTATCCTTGCTTTATAGGACTTTAAGTTTAATACAATTTTATGATTCATTTTGTCCCATTACGTATATACAACTCCTAAATTTGTTTACATTAATCTGTAGAGATTATTAACTTTTATTCTTGTATCTTTTGCCCTCGGCAAGATGTTCGGTGCATGTGCATCGAACACGTGACCGGCCGCTCGCGCCCTACTTTGGCGATGCGGTCGTTTCCTAAAGTTAGTGCATTTTATGACACCGTCGCGATCGCATTCTAACATTTTTATAACATTTAATTAACCTTAACATTTTACTTATTTTATTAACATTGTAGAAGTGTAATATATAACAATTGACGTTTAAACTCTATCCTTTCATTCTACAAAACAAAAACCTACTTGCACCCCAACACATACAGGCATTTCCATTGTTTATAGAATCGTTTCGAACGACAGTTCATTATAACACTGCGTTATGTGACGCTCAACGTATTCAATATTTAATATCAAAGCTAAAAGGCAAAGCTCAGAGCATTTGTGTAGGTATTACTCCTAACTCAGACAATTATAAAATTTTGTATGACGCCTTAGTGCAAAAACATGAGGATAGTCGCGCGATCGCTATTTCATATTTAGAAAACATCATTAATTTGAAGCCTTTAGCAGGTAAACCTAATGCGACTAGCTTGGACAGTTTGATCGATCAATTTTCGACGTAGGTGTCCGCACTACGTCAGCTAAACATCAAAGATTTAGCCGATTTTATATTAAATTTGTACATTTAGCATTGCGCAAAATGGATACAGAGACCTCCAGAGCATTCGAAATGTCTCTCAGTAGTAAAACTGTATTTCCGAATTACGACGAATTCGTTCATTTTGTTCGCAATCATGCGAAAATATTGCAGCGCACTATGACGTCATCATCAGCTGTTGTCTCGCAGCATGCTTCGTACGGGCGCGACTCGCGCTCTGAGTCGGTCGCAAATTAGCGCACGCAAAATAATATGCAAACGTTTCTCGTTAGCAACAGCCAGTCTTCAGGACAAGTTTGTTGTTATTGCAATAGCAATAAACACATTCAATTGTACCAATGCGAACGATTTTTAAAGTTGTCGCCTATTGAGAAATATAACGTAGTTAAAAAATGGGTTGCGCGAGTGAGGGCCCTGGCGGATGAAGCAGTGTCCCACGGGCAGGTAGTATTGGCGGTGTCTCTTGACATCGCCAACGCGTTCAACTCCCTGCCCTGGGCCTGCATTGCGGCCGCACTGAGGCGCCACGCGGTGCCTGAGTACCTGCGGAAGACGGTTGAGGACTACCTCACTGATAGGGCCGTCAGGTACCCAGCGCACGAAGAATGGCAGGAGAAGGGGCTGTCGTGCGGTGTTCCACAGGGGTCGGTTCTGGGTCCGCTCCTGTGGAATATTGGGTACGACTGGGTGCTGAGGGCGGGCAATCTGCCGGGGGTCAAAGTGACGTGCTACGCTGACGACACCCTGGTGACGGCCCGCGGTAGCACGTACCGGGAGGCGGTAATTCGGGCCACGGCAGGCGTGGCGACGGTGGTAGCCCGAATTAGGAGGTTGGGGCTGGAGGTGGCCCTGAATAAATCCGAGGCCCTGTGTTTTCATGGGCCCCGGAAGGCCCCTCCGGCAGGTTCCAACCTGGTTGTAGGAGGAGCGTCCATCGCTGTCAAGTCGACAATGCGGTACCTAGACATAGTCCTTGACAGCCGTTGGACGTTCAAAGAGCCCTTTAGGGGCCTTGCTCCTAAATTAGTCGGGGCGGCGTCGGCACTGAGCCGCCTGCTACCCAACGTGGGCGGGCCGAATGCGAGCTGCCGCAAACTTTACGCGGGTGTGGTGCGGTCGATGGCCCTGTACGGGGCGCCCATTTGGGCCAGATCCCTGACCGCCCAAAATCAAGCTCAGCTGCGTAGGCCGCAGCGTGTTATGGCGGTCAGGATGGCGAGGGCATACCGCACCGTCTCGTACGAGGCGGCTTGCGTGTTGGCGGGGACTCCGCCCTGGGACCTCGACGCCATGGTTCTGGCCGATGTGTATTGGCGTGTCACCAAGGCGCGGGCCAGGGGGGTCCAACCACTTCTGGAGGAGATCAGGCGGTGGAGACTTGACTCTCGCCGAGTCCTCCTTCGGAAGTGGCAAGAAAGGCTGGAGGTGCCAAGTGCTGGCCACTTGACCATCGAAGCAATCCGGCCCGTCCTGGATAGATGGGTCGGAAGGAAGGTGGGGTTCCTTTCCTTTCACCTGGCGCAGATTCTCTCGGGGCATGGCTGCTTCGGGAGATACCTGTGCAGGGTGGCGGGACGGGAACCGACGGCAGAATGCCACGACTGTGGTGACGCCGACGATACGGCGCAGCACACGCTGGCGGTGTGCCCAGCTTGGGCAGAGCAGCGGGCCAAACTGGTGGCCGTGGTGGGGCATGACCTCTCCCTGCCCGCCGTGGTAGAAGCCATGGTGGGGAGCGACAGGTCGTGGAAGGCGGCGGCCTCCTTCTGCGAGGACGTGATGACGCAGAAGGAGACAGCGGAGCGCGGGAGGGAGGACGATCCGGCCTCCCAACCGATGCGCCGCAAACGTGTGGGGCGACGGCGGTTAGCGTATGACCGGCATGACCGCCATCTTCCCCCATAAGGGTACTTGTGGGCGGCGGGCACGGGGACGTCCGTCGCCTGCACAAAAGTCCCTGAGTGGCGGGCGTGCCACCTATAGGTGCGCCCCATTGGCGAGGAAGGGAACAGACGTTCCCCGGAGTTGAGTCCGCAGTGCGGACAGCCGCTGGTGAGGCTGCGGAAGTGTGCCTAGGGCGTTCCCGTGGCCTCGCCTAATAGCGTAGAGGCGGCACATAGAGGGGTTTTTAGTGGGTATACCATAGGCCTCATTAGCCGACATGGGAGTCCCACATAACCACCAGGGTCCGTTCCCGCGCCTTGGTGGTATGCGTAACGCATTTTCCCCTCTTACAAAAAAAAAAAAAAAGGTTAGGTTAGGTTAGGTTACCACACAGGGGGTGCGAGGTCGGGTAACCTCCACGAGTGTCAGGGCTCTTCCAGTTCCTGTGGACCCTCGCGGGTCTGCGGGAAGGGGAAGGGTCTTGGCTGGTGCACCCTGGAGGCAACGGTAAGTGATTCTTCTACGGGGGAATCGCTTACTGGTGCTACTAATAACCCGACACAGGAAGGAGGGGGCTTGAGTGTTCCAGTGATCCCTGAGGCTGTACCGGACAGGGCTACCCATACCGGGGAGGCAAGGGGTGAGGACCCGGGAGCGACGAGGGAGGGCGCCTAGTGGCGCGGGGGCCCCTAGAGGGCCCGGAACGGCTCTCTCCGCGTCCATCAGACCAGAAGATGGCGCTGGAGACGGGCAACGGCCGTAAGGCCGTGGAGAAGGGGTGGTCTAACCAATCACCAATAGGGGAGCCCACGCCAGCTCCCCTTGAATCCCGGAACCCGCAGCACTCTCCCAACGACCCCCATCTATGGTGGCATGGGGTACGGGAGGTGCCAGCTTTTTAGCGCGCGGACCGGAGGGCTTGCCTTAACTGGCCGGCCCGCGGGAAGGAAAACCCTATAAAACCCGACAGTGAAGTCGTTAAAACCTCTGGACACCGCCCGACCTCCAGAGTAAATAGGGTTACCCAGGTACAGGGGGCACTGCCTGGGTGGACTTCTTTTCCCCCTTACTCGTGGGAACAAAAATGGAAAGCAATATGGAAAACAAAAACAAAAACAAACTCGAGATGGCCCCAAAAAACGACGACAACGCCACACACACGATGGACGAGGATACGGAGACCTTCCGCCCCCGCCGCAGCCTTGTACGCTCACCAGTGCAATGGAGAGGCGGCAGCCCACGTATCGATTTGAACGCGGCCGCAATTCGGATCCCGCAGAAGAGTGCAGATGGCCCAGCGCGCGATAGCTCTGGCCGCTTCTTGCCGCGAGAGCGGAGTGGGGAGCGCCCCGTCACGAATACACAGCTGCGGGAACTGAGGGTGTCCCTCGTAAGACTGGATACCCCCAGACCAACGAGGAGGAAGACGACAGTGGAAAGCAGTGGATCCGTGTCCGACTGCAGCCTGGAGACCGTCAAATCACGGTCGAGGTCGAACTCGGGCTCATCGGACCATGAAGGGCAAAGGGAGTGTGCTCCAGTAGCGAGCTCTCAACTAAAGGAGCTCACGGCGTCGTTGGAATGCGCAGACACCCCTGTCTCGAGGAGGAAAACTGGTGCCGAAGGCAGCGGAACCGTGTCCGACGGCAGCCTGGAGACGGTAAAGTCACGGTCCAGGTCCAATTCGGGCTCTAGGTCCCCAGATGGAGGGAAATCTCGCTTTTGGCGGGACAATGGGCCAAAACGCATTTGCCTGGAGCTGGAGGTGTCCGAGGATGAGGACCCGCAACGGCAATCCCAAACGCCAACAAAGTACAAGAAGCAAAGGGGCCGCCCGCTGACAACTGGCCAGTACGTGGGCTTAGCGGCAGCCAAACGGGCTCTTATCGAAGCCAAAAGGAAGGAACTTCTCCTGGATGCAGAGAGAGAGATGGCCAAAAGCATAGCGCAGGTGCAGCGAACCCGGAGCTTCCGCTTGTCCGAATCGTCGTCAGCAAGCGAAACCACGGTCAACACCGTCCAAGAGATGAGAAGGACCGTGATGGACCAAATGGGCATCATCTCCAAAGTGGCAACGAAATCGGGCCACTTACAAGGAACATACGTGCGGGCGCTCAAAAATGTAGCAGCTGCCATTCCGGAAGTGTTTGACAGCCTTTGTGCACGCACCGTTTCGGAGGAGACAAAGCTGCTTCAAGCGGCCAACAAAAAACTCCAGGAGGAAGTAGCCAGCCTACGCCAAGAGCTGGCTGAAATAAAAAATACCCTCGATAGGACCAAGGTAATTCCGGCACCCTCCCAAAAGGAGGTCAGAGCGCAGCCTCACCGCGATGAGAACTTCGAACGAAGCATCATGGTTCAAATTGGCAGCCTGGTAAATGCACGCTTTGAGGCACTGGAGAAGGAGGAAAGGCTCCTCCCAGCGAAAACTCTGGGGCCACCACTGGCCAGTGATGGTAAAGCCTCGAAAGGAGAGAACATCACTCCTGCCCAGCAACCGAAGCCAGCCGAGAAGGAGGCTGTACCTGGCCCTGCCCAGGCTACAAAGAAGAAGAGGAAGAAGGGCAAGAAGAAGAAAACTGCCTTACAGCCGGCCCCTGAGCCAACGGAGCCTCGCCCACTCCCACCAGCGCCGAAGACTATGAATAAGGAATGGACTTCCGTGGTCGGGGGGCGCAAACAGAGAAGGAAGGCCGCGGCGCGCGAAGCACAGGCTCAAGCTAAATCCCTGCCGGCGGCTACTCAGGCGGCCCAGAAACTACGGCCTCCCCGCTCGGCGGCCATAGTTTTGTCAATTTTGCCGGAGGCAGAGAAGAATGGCATCACCTATAAGAGTGTTATAAAGGAAGCCAAGAAGAAAGTGAATCTGTCTGAGCTAGACATTGAGTCAGTCAGATTCAAAGTCGCAGCCACAGGGGCTCGAATGCTGGAGTTACCAGGAGCCACCAGCGCCTCGAAAGCCGACAAATTAGCGGAAAAACTCAGAGAACTATTTAGTTCGGAGGAGGTTCGGGTCTCTAGACCCACGAAATGCACAGAAATGCGTTTGTCTGGCCTAGACGATTCCGTGACCGCGACCGAGGTCGCCGATGCTGTAGCATGGGTGAATGCACGGTCCAGGAGGTGAAGGTTGGCGACATCAAATCGGACCCCAGGGGCCTAGGGTCTGTGTGGCTCCGTTGCCCAGTCGCTGCCGCCAAAAAAGTAGCCGAAAGGGGCCGTCTGCTGGTCGGTTGGGTGTCGGCGCAGGTGAAAGTGCTCGAAGCCCGACCACAAAGGTGTTACCGCTGCCTGGAGATGGGGCACGTCTACGCAAAGTGCACCTCGGAAGTTGACAGATCTAATCTGTGCTACCGATGCAGCCAACCTGGCCACAAGGCAAAAGAGTGCTCGGCCGAACCGAACTGCTGCCTCTGTGCAGCGGCAGGCAAGACCGCGGGTCATAGGACAGGGAGCAAGAGCTGCACTGCCCCGCGTACCAAAAGATCGAGGACGAAAGCTGGAGATGGGCCACGGCCCCTGCAGCCGAGGAGGCTACGAGAATGGCCACCGATTAAATATAAGTATAAGTATAAGTATAAGTATTCTTTATTGTACATAAGAAGTTTACAAACTACATAGAAATACAAACAGAAATATGTACTAGTATACATTCCAGTAATCTTTACACTGGTTCCTACACTAGGCGTAGCCTGTCTCGTAGGTAACCAAAACAATTATTCAAGTGTACAGTACAAATAATATTCATTCGAAACGTTAATACAGATGACAGTTTAATATTCCTCTAACTAGGTCTCTGATATTACATTTTATCTAGTTATACTTACATTTTTTATGTTATTTCTAAATATGGTAAGATTAGATTACACTGTTTACATTGTTTATGGTAAGTGAGTGATTGTGTGTGTAATTGTGTGTGAGTGTGGGTGTGTGTGCCGTCTTCATTTGACTATCCTCAAGATATCCTCAATGTCCTCATATGACAGAGATTTGAGCCATGTCTGTAATTTAATTTTTACTTCTCTGGTAGAGTAGCCCTTGAACGGAACTTTGGCGCATATTTTATTGTATAAGAAAGGATGGAGAAATGAGCAGAATCTTTTGGCAAAAACTGATTTAGTGGGGGCCACATATGGCTCTAAAGTTTCTCCAGGCGAACCTCAACCATTGCGCCAGAGCTCAGGACCTCTTGCTCCAGAGTGTGGCGGAATGGTCGATTCACGTGGGTGTAGTCTCGGAGCCCTACTACATCCCTCCAAGGGACAATTGGGTTGGGGACCATGATGGTTTGGTGGCGATAGTCACGCAGGCGGCTGCTGGCTCGCCGACTTTCTCCAGAGTGGAAAAAGGCCGAGGATACGTTGCCGGGCTCCTTGGCGGCATCCTTGTGATCGGTGTCTATTTTCCGCCTAACAGGAGCTTGGCCGAATTCGAATCTTTCCTTACGGAGGTGGGAGCGCTAGTTAGTCGTAGCCGTCCGGTCCCCGTGCTTATTGCTGGGGATCTTAATGCCAAATCCGCGGCGTGGGGGTCTCCATCAACGGACGTGCGTGGCCAAGAATTAGAGGATTGGGTCATTACAGCCGGCTTGGCGGTGATCAACAGGGGGTCGGTTAACACATGCGTGCGACAAAATGGCGGTTCCATTGTCGATGTGACGTTTGCAGATGTTGCCGTTGCCCGCAGGATCCTAGACTGGGAAGTACTGGAGGGTGTCGAAACCCTGTCGGACCACCGCTATATTCGGTTTAGTGTCTCGGCGTTTTTAGATCCAAGAGTGTCCCAAAATCGGTCGCTAAGAGGAGACGGCCCTCGATGGGCGCTAAAACGCTTAGACCGGGAAGTGCTGGAAGAAGCGGCTCTGGTAAAGGCATGGTTGCCAGTACCCGAAGGCCCCATAAATATAGAAACGGAGGTACAATGGCTCGGGGAGGCAATGACCGAAAATTGTGACGCAGCTATGCCTAGAGTCAGGCCGCAGCCCCCACAGCGCAAAGTGTACTGGTGGTCCGCTGAACTCGCACAGCTGCGGGAATCGTGCATAGCAGCGCGGCGCCGGTATACCCACTGCCGAAGACGACGGATTCGCGACACTGAAGAGGAGGCGCAGCTCTACGCAGGCTACAGAGAGATCGTAGTCTCTCTACAGGTCGCCATCGGCAGGGCGAAAGACGTCGCCGAACAGGAAATGCTGGAGAGTCTCAATAGAGACCCTTGGGGACGGCCGTACAAAATGGTGAGGTGTAAACATCGGCCCTGGGCACCCCCACTGACGCAGACTCTCCAACCAGAGACCCTGAGACGAGTCGTCGACACCCTCTTTCCAGAGAGGGAAGAGCACGTGCCGCCGCCGATGGCAACCCCTGCTGTCGCAAGCAGCAATGGTGCGGACTCTGCGCGGGTGCCTGAGATCACGGAAGGTGAACTGAGAGCGGTGCTGCTCCGGTTAAAACTAAAGAACACCGCCCCGGGTCCCGACGGAATACCAGGTCGGGCTTGGATAGTGGCGCTGGGTCCTCTTGAACCACGCGTAAGGGCGCTATTTAGCGCGTGCTTGGAGCAGGGCCAGTTCCCGCGTGTGTGGAAGACGGGGAAACTGGTCCTTATCCGAAAAGAAGGACGTCCGGCCGACTCACCATCGGCTTACCGGCCAATCGTCCTGCTTGACGAGGTGAGCAAGCTTTTTGAGCGCGTCATCTCAGCCCGCCTCGTCAAGCATCTCGAGAATGTGGGGCCAAATCTGAGCGACAGGCAATACGGCTTTCGGCGATGCCGATCCACCATCGACGCGATCGGTCGTGTCCGGAGCCTAGTCGATCAGACAGTCTCAGGTGGAGGTGTAGTTTTGGCCATTTCACTTGACATCTCGAATGCGTTCAACACCTTGCCTTGGGGATGCATCAAAGAGGCGATGAAATTCCATGGCGTGCCTAAGTACCTGTGCGACATAATTAACACCTACCTATCGCTCAGGGCGGTAAAGTACCCAGCGCGGAACGGGTGGATCTCAAAAGATATGTCGTGCGGTGTTCCACAGGGGTCTGTCCTCGGTCCACTCCTGTGGAACATCGGCTACGACTGGGTTCTGCGTGGGAGAAACCTACACGGAGTAGATCTGACGTGCTACGCCGACGATACGCTCGTTACCGTAAAGGCTAGCACGTTCAGAGATGCGTCCATCCTCGCCACAGCAGGAGTGGCACATGTGGTGGGCAAAATCAGGAGACTGGGTCTGGAGGTCGCCCTCCATAAGTCGGAGGCCATTTGTTTCCATGGGCCCCGGCGAGCACCCCCATCTGGCGCTCAACTGGTGGTGGGCGGAGTTTCCATCGGCGTCGGGTCGACGATGAAGTACCTGGGACTCGTCCTCGACAGCCGGTGGAACTTTAAGGAGCATTTTAGGCGACTGGCTCCAAAGCTAGTCAAAGCTACCGGGGCGCTGAGCCGGCTACTGCCCAATGTAGGAGGACCGAACGTTGGCTGCCGACGGCTCTACATAATGGTGGTAAGGTCAATGGCCCTTTACGGCGCCCCCATCTGGGTGGACGCACTGAACGCGGAAAATAAGGCCCTTCTGCGACGGCCGCAAAGGGTCATGGCCATCAGGGTGGTGCGAGGCTACCGGACCGTCTCCTTTGAGGCGGCCTGTGCACTGGCCGGGACCCCACCTTGGGAGCTAGATGCCGAGATGCTCGCTAGTGTCTACAGACGCATAGCAGCGGCAAGAGCCGGAGGGCAGGAGCCTATGTTAGAAGAAACAAAGCGCTGGAGAGACGATGCCCGCGCAATACTCCTCAACAAGTGGAGTGAACGGTTGGAGGCCCCCAGTGCGGGCCACTGGACAGTAGGTGCCATACAGCCGGTCGTAAGGGACTGGGTCGGCAGAGGACACGGCATTGTGTCTTTTCGCCTTGCACAGGTCTTAACGGGCCACGGACGTTTTGGCAAGTACCTGTGCAAGGTCGCGAGAGAACCCACGCCAGCGTGTCATCACTGCGGTGCGGCAGACGATACGGCGTTGCACACACTGGCCGAGTGCCCTGCGTGGGCGGAACCACGTGGCAATTTGATCGCGATAGTAGGGGCAGATCTGTCACTGCCAACAATAACGGCGGCAATGACGAGAGGAAAAAGGTGCTGGCAAGCAGTAGCCTCTTTCTGCGAAGAGGTTATGGTGGAAAAGGAGTCAGCCGAGCGCGCACGGGAGGAAGACGTGGATGCCCACCCGATGCGGCGCAAGAAAGTTGGGCGCAGGCGATTGGCACACGATCGCCGATTGCCGCCCTAGCGAGGTCCTCCGGGTGATAGGCGTGGGGACGCTTATCACCCAAATGGAAGAGGTCCTCGGGTTGGAGAGCGTACCGGGTGTTCAGGTACGCTCCTAACGACGTGTGTCTGGGGCTGGGTCAACACCCCCCCCCCTGTGATGGGTCCTAATTAAGGACAGCTGCTGGCGGAGTCGCGGATGTGTGCACAAGCGTTCCCGTGGCTCCGCCACAAGCAGCGAGAAGGAACACCGTGCATCCCCGGCCGGGCGGGATGCGTAAAGGCATTTCCCCACGTAAA